>PVJH01005117.1:0-116173 GCA_004026705.1 Nesogale talazaci
TCCCCCCCCCCCCCCGACCCCTGGTCTACAAAATCTGATCTTCACCGTTTCAAAGCAGAAAAAGAGAACACAGAGAGAATGCTCACATCTGCTGTTCATAGTATACAGGGAAGTGACACCTAGCATGTCAACATTAACCAAAACCAATGACATGGCTCAAACCAAAATACAAGAGGGGTTGGGCGATAGTGTGCTGTGGTTAGGGTCTATCAAGTAAGTTTCAACTCTGTACAGTGACTCTCCCTATCTAACTGAATGAAACCCTGTCTGATCCTTCAGTGGCTGTTCAGTGAGCCTATTGTTTTGTTATACTGGACATATAGCAAAATGATTTTTAAAAGGCACTTAATGTGCCTAAGATATTTTAACACTGTTATGATTTATGTCTAAACTCTGTATTTGAGGCTGACTTTTTAATTTATGTGAAAATATGAGAAGTAAAATGTTATTAATTTGCTAAAAATACTTTACCTGCCATAGCATTTTATGTATGTCCAGTATAAAATACACAAGTACAAACCAGAATACGCTCTGAAGCAATATCAGATTTCGCTTTGCTCTCCCAGTTTCAAACCAGCTTTCATCTTCCATAGCAGATAGACACAACAGGATTAGAGAAAATGCTTGGACTAAAATCGTTCAGGACTGGACTAAAAATATTGAATTATCATGGTAAGGCTTTAATCTATCCGAAAAAGGTTCATGGCACACTATCTTAAAAATCTAAGAAGTATAAGAATAATCCTCATGGAACAAAATGGAAATTATTCCCCAAATTGGAAGCTTGCCCATTTTTTTTAAAGGACAGTTATAGCTGACTCTGATAATTACAACATTTATGATAATCATTTGAGGATAGAAAAATTATAGCCAAATCTGCATCATTCTCAGAACAAATAAAGGTCAGTTTTTTTTAAAGCGCATGGTGTTTCAGTAACTGAATTAGAGACGTGATGACAGAATAATTTCATGATGATAATAATATAATTTCCAAGATGAAACTGTTAGGCTTCATCTATGAAGAGAAACTTAAGAAGGTGAGCTATTTTCATTTCATCTCCAAGTTTTTTTTAAAAAATCTCTAAATATGGTCTAATAAGGCTGCAATAGAAGTGTTTTGAACTCTGTGTCAGCATGCTAATAGGACATTGTATTAGTCCTGGCAGACTAAGAAATGAATTCATTGACATTCACATGTGCATTTAAAGGATAACTGTACATTAAGAAAACATCCCAACTCAGTCCACTCCAAACCCATAAATCCAATATTAACCCTCATATTCGATACCAATCTATAAAGTCCTCTTCAGACTCATGAAATATATGCAATGATGCTGTGTATAAGAGGATCATAAGACCATGGGTAGAAAGTCTTTGGATCCAGTGGTGTTATAAGCATCTCAGCACTGGCAGGGGGTCCCCATGTGACCCCTCTAGTTCCCAGAGCATGGGTCTATCAGTGTAGTGTCAAGTTTCTTGTCAGTAGAGTGTATTAGGGAGTGAAGAGAGAGAGAGAGAGAGAGAGAGAGAGCGAGGTCTCCAGCAGCTAAGGAGAAAAATCAGGAATTCCCAGAATTCTCAGAAGTCCATGCCCATAAAGAACCTCACTAGTTATTTCTTGATTGGCAGGACAGTCTCCAACCCGTTCACTTGTAATCTTCTCAGGTTGATACCAGATTACGTAACAGCCACAGACATCCTTCCTGGAAAGGATAATTCTCATTCGTGACAGGAGTTTGAAACTATTGCTTCACACGTGTTCCTTTTTCTGGAAGAAGAGATTGTAGCTTGTTAGAGAGACACTTTAAAATAAGGAAAACTTTGATCAAGGAATGTTATTTATATTCAATGACAAGTAACTGGTTTAGTTTAATGCTTTCCAGTGGGTGGGGTACATACATATTTTTTAATGAATTTTTCAGCTAGTTTCACTAGTCTAGAAACCCTGCCTGCACACGGGTTACTCCTTAGGCTGCTAACCACATGGTCAGCTGTTTGGAACTGCTCATCACTAAGGAGAAGACCAGGCTTCCCCTTCCCATGAAGCATCCAGCCTACAGGAACTACAAGGGCAGCTCCACCCTGTCCTCTGGTCTGCTCATGGTTTGTCATCGACTTGATGGCAGTGAGTTTGCTTTTTGAACATTTGTTGTTGATTTACTGTTGGACTCCAGCAGATAGTAAAGACATATCTTTTTCCTCTCTCACATCTCTACTGAGCGGCCTTTTAGTAATGGCAGGCTACCTGATTATAAATCTACAAAATTTCTTGTATTCTTTCCTTACTTCTACAACCTCTTATCCTTCTTGCTTCTCTCTCTCTCTCGCTCACACATCATTCCCGGATTCCTAGTTTCTTTGAAGCACTATCGAGATTAAGATTCTGTTCAACCTGGCAGTAAATTTCCATTATGTTTTACACTCTGTTTTATGACGTAGAACAATATACATGCTAAACCTTTGCTAATATAGATTATTTTCCCAACATTACTCTAATGCATGACTACATTATAAACTCTTTGTAGTAAAAGAGTACCCACAGATGAGAGGACAATATTTGGCGACTGTCTGTTTGATAAATGTTTAATATTGAGGATATGTAGACACTCCACAATGAGATATCATCTCAAACCCACTAAAAAACAAACAATAACACCAAATAACAGATGTTAATGGGGAAGTAATGGATTTGGATACTCCATATTCTACTTCATTTACATTAGAATGTAAACTGGTGCAGCCATTGTGGAAAATAGTTTGGTGTTACTTCAAAAAAAATCACAGTTCCACTCATAGGTATACATCTAAAATAACAAAGAAATTACTGAAACAAATACTTTTACACCAATTTTTATTGCAACATTAATTCTAATAGCCCAAGTGTACTCAGTAGAGGAATGAATAAATAAATGTGGCATATGTATACAATAGAATGTTATTCATTGGAACATAAAAGAAATGGTAATGAATGGGTTTTTAAAGCATATTTATTGTAAGTAGTTCTGAAAAGCAAGATAGCATTTCTATTACTCATTTGAAATAAGCAGAGTAAACAAATTGATGGATACCAAAGTTTATTACTATTTAATAGGGGCAGGTGGGATGAAGAAATATGCTTATTGCTTAGGGTAATGGAACTTTGTTGAATAACAAAGTATTTGGAAATGAATGGTTTTTTTTGTTTGTTTTGTTTTGGGGGGGGCATCACTGCTCTCCGGTGGTGCAAGTAGGAGGCCCAGCCCCACTGCTGGAATGGAACCTCCGTCCCAGTGGGCCGCAGTCCCGCGCACAACCACTACGCCGCCGGGGCTCAGCCCAATGAATAGTTTTTTAAATAGCATGGTTATAGTAATTAATGTCACTTAATTGAAATTAAAGTGATTTGAAGGGGGAAATATTTTGATACATATATTCCACTACACTAAAAAATGTCATAAAAATGAAAGAAAAACTATAGCCCAAGGGCCATTTGAGATCCTTTAAATACTTTCAAATCTTTTAGAGGAAACATGACAAGAATTATGGGCTATAGAAGGAAGAAAAATACTCTATAATCACCCTTCTTTCATTGATCACCAATACTTGAGGTTTGGTACTCAAATCACTTTCCAGAATCCAAAATTTATTGGCTAAAATATCTGGTGGTTACATAATTCCAATATTTTGCATTTTACCACCAGTTTTTCCCAAGAAATCAAAATAATTAGTGGTGATGACTTAATTGAAAAGTGCTTAAATTACTGAAATTCAGCTTTCATACTTTTAAATCATTTTATTGGGGACTCATGCAACTCTTATCACAAGCCACACATACATAACTGTGTCAAGCATTTTGTACATTTGTTTTCCTCATCATTCTCTCAAAACACTTGCTTTCTACTTGAGCCCCTGGTGTCTGCTTCTCATTTCCAACCTCTCTGCCCGCCTCCCCCATGAACCCCTGCTATTTATAAATTATATTATTTTGTCATATCATCCAATGTCTCCCCTCCTACTTATCTGCTGCCCATCCCCCAGGATGAAGAATTTGAGAGAGAGTCAACATTCTCCATACCAACAATAAAAAATCAGCTATTTTGAAGTGTTCACTTAAAGGGAGAGATGACTCATTTCCAGAAATAATTGTACATCACATAAAAATTAAATAATTTGTTGATTACTTTTCCCCAATTTTTGTCCTCTGATTTAAAAATCTTTAATTAGAGTTTATTAGCAATTGCTCACTATCAGGTGATAAAATAATAGATAAGCACATTTCCTCTTGTATAGACTTCAAGGTCAAGTCTACCCTGAAGGATTCAGAAAATTATTCTTTAAATGATTCCAGATATATTCATAGAAACATACGTTTTTAAATCTAATCTTTTAACAAGAGCATAAAGGATCTTGTGTCTATACAGTTAATTCTTCAAGTGGTCTAATTGGGTGGCAAAAGTGAGGAAGAATACAAATTGAATAAAAAGCATCTCTAAGTACATTATCTCCTGATTGTCTATTCAGAGATTTACAGATAATTGACAATCTACAAAATAGATTTCCATGTTGGGAGTTTTAATCAGTTGAAACAAAACAGCCTCCAAGGACCTACTCAGTGTTGGAAACAGTATCCATATATTGACTCCCACAGCTCCATTTTGTTTTCACTAAAACAAAAACATGTAAACACACAAACATTGCTTTTGTCTTTAATTTTTCTCTAGTTCCAAGAATCAATTCCAAAAGAATTTACTTTGAGGGAAAAATAATTTTAAATGTTGATACAGTGTGAAATGAAATTACAAATCAATGAAGTATAACAAATAATCTAGAATTAGCTTCACCTACAGGAATCGTGTAGTGTAAAGGACTTGACAAGTGCTGAAAAGCTGGCTAATTAAATAAATTATAGTGGAAAAGCTGCGTTATTTTTGAAGAAAACTAAATTTAGAATTTTATTTCACTTTAAAAAAATTAAAATGAACCTAAAACACAAATATTAAAATTATAGAAAATAGGCTGAATTTAAAAGTGTTAGATATCAGGAGTGACATGATGTCAAAAATTGGTTTAAAAAATCAAATTAAAGATAATCAGATTTTCATACACTAAAACCTAGCAATTTGGGGTATGTAAAATATTAATGTAGGACTTAAATTTTAAATTAACATTAGAAAATATGCATGCATAGTATGAAATATATTTCGTATATATTATATATCTATAACCATATGGAATTCACTGGAAGCAAATCAATGACATCTACGAAGAGAGACTAAGCAAAAGCTCAGTATCAACAGCCAAAACAAGATTAGGATGGTTATCTGTGACTATCTTGTAAATTCAAGTTGGAGATAAAGAAAATTAAAACAAGCCCATTCGAGTTAAATTATGATCTTGAATTTGAAAAAACAAACCAAGCCAGTGACATCAAACTGATTCCAATACATAGCTACCCTAGATACGGTTTTTGAGGCTGTAAATCTTTCTAGAAGCAGATCACCTCACCTTGAGAGTGCCTGGTGATTTTGAATGCTGACCTGGTGATTAACAAGTCAAATCTTACTCAGCAGCACTACTAGGACACTCTTGGTAGAATGGAGGTTATGTGATGTGCTTCTAATCACAAGGTCAAAAGTTGGATTACTAACCACAAGTCACTCCATAAGAGAGATATAGGGTTTTTTATTCTTGTAGAACCACACTCTTGGAAAACCACAGGGACAGCAATCCTCCAAGGTCACTGTGGTTCAGAATTGACTTGATGGCACTGAGTTGTTTGTTTGTTTGTTTAATGTAAAAATGTAATATCACCAAATTATAGAGACTATGTCAGTATATACCTTCGCTATATCCCACCTGAATTTAGAGACCACCTCAGGAATATATTTGCAGCATTGAACACTAAGAAACAAAAATCACGGGAGCTATGTGATGACATCAAGGACATTATATATGCCTAAAGAAAAAGATTATTAAATCAATGGAAAAGATAGCTAAATGTACAGTATGCCAGAAAATACTCTGTAATTTGAACTTGAATGTACAGAAGCTAAAGTGAGTGGGAGAAATGGTGACGTTAAGGAGCTGAGCAGAAATTTTCAAAGGGCAACTTTAGAAGAAAGGGGTTATCATGAAATTTCCAAAGACCTGAAGAAGCTAAAAAGCCAAAAGGAAAGAACATGTTTGACATTTCTCAAGCTGAGAAAATTGAAGAAAGCATCAAGCCTCCAATGTAAGAGTTTCTATGAGCAAGGGCTGAAAGGCACAAAAGAAGATGAAATACAAAATGCCACAAAAATAATTGATTTGTATGCAACCATATCAGAAGGTAACATGTGAGTAAAACTGAGGGTAGAAAAAGGAGAAGTCAGAGCGGCACTGACGGCATTGATGAAATCCAAGCCTCTGGGAATTGACCGAATTATCAATACAAATGTTTCAAAAACAAATACAGCACTGGTGGGGTTCACTAAATTTTGCCAAGAAATTTGGAAAACAGCTACTTGGCCAGAACACTGGAAGGGGTCTATGATTGTACCCATAATATATAGAGAAATTTATGTCAGATATAAAGCAGGTATCATTAAACAGAAAGCAGATATTATTAAACAATATTGCTAATATCATATGCAAGTGCAATTTTATTGAAATTAATTCAAAAGCTTCATCTTAATGCAAAAGTCAGAAGAGGATGTCAAATGGATGTATATGCATCTGTATATATGTCTATTTATGTCTATATATATGCATACAGACATACATATGCATTAGTAGCCATATAGCCATTGTAGACTGCTAATCAAGAAGTCTGAGGTTGCAACCCATCTGTTTCTTGCTTGAAGAAAGATGAGCCTCCCTGCTCCTCTCAGGATGTGCAGCCCTGGAGACCAATCCCTATATGGAGTCAGTATGAGTCAGACTGGACTGCATGGTAGGGAAAGTTGAGTACAGGGTGTTATCTACATATCCCAATAAATCAAAATAACACCAAGGCAAGCCTAAATACCTAAATGTGGCATACAATTTGTGATTCCTAACAAAAGAAGAAATATATTATTAGTGACAAAAGAAATAAAAATAGGCTAGACCTATCAAAGTGTATAATCTTAGAAATTAGAAAGATTTGGATTCTTAACCCCATGCTCCACAACATTTGTGAAGCATCAGCCACTTTGAGAATTTGTTAATACAGAAAAGTGCACATATACAAGTAAACAAGTCATTTGATTTCCAAAGGATTATATACAAGAAGTATTCAAAGTTTTATGAGAACTTTGAAGGGAAAGATGTTCAAGTGACTATAAAAAGACTAAAATATATTAAAGTAAGATGCGAAGAAGCAAATTGATAATAAAGTCCAAACAAATTGACTGTACTGAACAGGACAGTTTATGCATGCCAGAAAAACAAATTAACTTCAAAATCTTCCCTAATTTTCTGAGGAATGAACTATAGGATCATACAGCATCCTTCAGTGTTGAGAAATGAAGTACATATTTTCTAGTTAGAAAAATAGCCATTCCACATATGTCAACATTACTATGTTCCATGATCAGGTTGCTTTGCTTAAAATCAATATTATGTAAAAATAGAGTATAACTGCATTACCTCACTGCCCTCATCTCTATTGTGAACATCCAACTGGGACCTGTTGAGTTCCCTTCCCACTGTCATTTACTCCTCTCTCATGTCACCTTTGGAGACTTCCCTCTTCCCCCACTCTCAGAGAGGGTCACTGAGTCCTTCTGCGAAGTGACCAGATTTTAAGTGGGACACCATTTGCCAGGGTGAGGTGTGTGTGTGTGGGGGGAGTTCTTGATTAAAAATTTGGTCTATATGGAGCAACAAAAATTTTCATACATCTCAAAAAGAGTATTGTAATCTATTTATTTTAAAACACCGCGAGGCCTGTACACATTGTTAAAAAGCGGGACATCTGGTCACCTTACTCTAGAACCCTCCCCATTCCTAAGGCTTCCTCTCTTTTTTTGACCACCAGGCATTTTTAGGATGAGTGACTCCAACTCTTCCTCTCAACAAGCACTGTTTGTTTTTCTTTGTTGGAGTCAGGGGCCACCCTCTCCCTGGGCAGAAGAGACTAGGTACCATAGGAAGATGTATGCTCCTTCTGGTTTCCCTTTTTGGCTCTCTTGCTTGGGGTTTTGCCTCTCTCTGCTCCCATATGTCCATAAAAGTCTACAGAGTTGGGTTAGTCCTGGTTGACTCAAAAATCCAATTCTAGGATACTCACGTGTGTGTCAGAGAGCTTTATATCAAAGAGTAGTCATTACGTTTTTTTTTTCACTAAGATATTAAGAACACATCCCAACCCAGTCCATATCAAATCCATAAATCTGATATTAGCCCATATGTTCTTCTATAGATTCACAGAGCACATGCAAAGATGCCCCAAACAGCAAGGTCACAGGCCAGTGGGTGGAACATCTTGTGGAAGCATCTCAGCGCTGACATGACTCTCCATCTGCTTCTACCAGCTCCAGGGCTCTGACTTCAGCATAGTTCCTATGGCGTGTCAATAGTGAATGTGAAGCAGAGAGAAAGTGTGTCCTGCCTCTCGGGAGGAAGACAGGGGTCCCCAGAATCCTCAGGAGAAGGTCATGCCTACATGGAAGCATCATTTTCTGTAACCTGATTGACAGGCATGACTTCACCCATTCGCTCTAGTTGAAAGAAGATTATGTAACTGCCACAAGATCCTATGAGATATTTATGGCTAGGTTTGTCCTCTGCCCTTGACTTAAACTGACCACACCGTTGATCAGAAGAGGGCAACAAGGAAGAACCTGCCTTGGTACTGATGAGCTGACATGGAGTTCTGTGTCCCTGGGGTAAGCGTGCTCCAATTCAAGATTCCTTTGACCATTGCCTGGCCCATCCTTTCTCTCCCTTGAGGTTTGGAGATAGGACCAGACCTTGTGATCTTGATTGCTCCCTGGTGATTGGGGTGCCCCATCTTCAGGACACTGATTGCCCCTGCCCAGCTGAGCACTTATAGTTTGTCACGCAGTCCCCGCAGTGTGACTCTGAGAGAACAAAGCCCCTTTAGTAGGGGTGGTACTACATTATTCAAGAGCAGCTTCCTTCTTCAAATGATATTTCTCTATGTGCAAATACGGTCTGTTTGTCATACACCCCACAAGGAATCCGAAGCTCGGTATTCATGGCCTTAAGGTGTCAATCATGAATAATAGGGTTCTAGAATTTTTACTACTGTTGTACATAGGACATAGCTGACAGCAAATTAAACAAAAGATCTGGGAGAAGTACAATCAAGCATTCCTATCTCATTATGGGAATAGAACATAGGAGGGTTAATAAAAATGCTTCTATTTGCCATGAATACACTATGTATTTTACTCATGTACTCCCCAGATACGATGTGGATCAAAAAGTCTATAGACAAACCATGATCTCTTCATTTAATTTTCCCATAAACTTTTCCACATACCATGAAGGTATTCTAATCCTCAGGCACAAAGCAAGGAAAAAATAACTGACAGGTTATCTATCCTTATATGTGCTTGTATTTCTTATCAGAAAGACAAATATAAGTGAAGCAGGAATGAATGCATATTATTATGTCACTTGATAGTACTTTTGTGGTGGATTGAATTTCTTTAATATAATTCTTGTACTCATGCCTCTGTAACTCCCACCAAATGGATGAGGGGGAATACACAAATAAGGAAAATCTAACACTAATGGTGGGGTTGGTCAGTTTTTGTGAACCCCTCCACCCTTCAACTACCAAGATGAGCCAGCTCTAAATCAAAGCACAGAGAAAAAGTCCAGAACTGTTTGAAGAACATGTTCCAGATCTCTCTGACTGACATTGAGAAGGTCAAAACTAGCACGTCAGCGACTGTAACACAGAGACTCAGAGGAGCATCTCAGAGGCTATGGGGTCCTGTGTCCTCACTTGGCCAGAAAATATGGAGCTGTGATACAGAGTAACAGACATCTGACTTCCTGGCCTATAGAAGCAGAAGCCACGGGACCACATGGCTGAAAAGTTGAAAACTAGAGAGAAAGTGGGTTGCAGACTGAGGAGAGGGTTTGGTGTACGCCAGTGCCTGTGTCCTTACTGCCTACTGATTTGGTCTTGTGCTGACCTATTCACTTTTCTACGAGACCTTCATCATTGTGAGTGTTGTCTGTGAGTTCTATGTGGCCATTGCAATGAATTATCGTGCCCAGCATAGATGTATAAAGCTGGGGAAGGAAGGGTTTGTGTCTGAATACACAAGGAAAGACGGAGTTTCAAGGGATGTAGGGCCCCTACCACTTGGCAATAGAGAAACCAGAACACAAACATGGCCTCCACACAGGTTACTATAGTTTTGAAGTAAATTAGGAGTGGAAGCAATTTGATAAAGGTGGTTAGAGTGATTTTCCTTGGTGACACTGAAAGACAGTCTCCCTGAAGAGTTAGAATTGGAGTAAGACTCACTCCGGAGAATACCCGGGGAAAGGTCACCAAGAACAAAAAACTTGGACAAAAGTTCTGATGAAAGAACAGACCTCTTTCAGGGCAATAAAAAAAAAAGTGTAGTACATTGGCACTACACCAAATTGAGAAATTCAGAGCAAGGAATATAGATTTACCAGTAAGGGGATGGGAAATTTTTGGCAAATTTGGAGCTTCTCAGGGAAGACATTAGATTTATATTTTGAAAAGCTTGCTCCGTCTGAGAAATGGACTAATGACAAGAAGTGTTCACATTGGTTGCTACACTTGTCTGTGAGTTTGTCGGGCTGTAGGGGCTTGCGTGGTGCTACATAGAGAAATGATTGAAGTCGTCAAGGATTTTGATTTGCTTAGAGCCACACTCATTGCTCAGGCCTTCCGGTTCACCAAGTCTAAAATACTACCTTCAGAGGTTCATTGTCCTAGGGAGAGGATGTGTGAAGAAACAATAGGGTTGCATTCTCATATTTGGGTTTAAACAAAATTTCTATGATTTTTGTAGCACTAACTTTTTACTTACCATGACATTTTGAGGGAATAAAATTCAATATATGTCAGACAAATGATAGATAGAGATGGGAAATTGACAGGAATATACACATACATGTGTCTATAGATTCAGATATGTATTGCATATACACATTTTTGCAGTAGTCTCCCAGAAGCAAGCAGGGTAACAATAGAGCCAAACTTTTATAAAAGTTCTACATTTAAAACATGAAATTCAACTAAAACAACAAAAACTCCATTATACTAGTATATGTAAAGGATTCATGATTATATGCACATAATCTTTATTATATTCAATGTTTTAATATTTTCTATATTTGAGTCTCTATATTTACCCACTTGCAAAAATAAAACATAAAAAATATATACCTGAAGTATTATAATTCTTTCCTTCCTCTTGTCCATTTCAAAAATATACCCAACCCTTAGAGAAAATAAAACTCATCTTAGTAAAACATAGCAGAAAGGTTCTTTGTTGTTTTTAAATGTCATGTGTTATTCTGGAACTAGTTAAGAGAACTCATCTGAAGCAAAAGCAATTCACATCACCAAAATAAGTAAATTGAAGAGAAGATACATTAAACAAATTTACAATATCAATAGAACAACAAACACATTAACCTGCATGAAGAAATAGGTAGCCTTAAATGGCACTCTTCAGAAATAAGAAAACCATTTCACTATCTGAAAAGCAACAAAGCGCACATGGAAGAAGCCCACTAGTCTTTGTGACCACAAGATGTCAAAGTACTCAGGTATCAGGCATGAAAGAACTAAAAATTATATCACTATAAATGAGGAGTACAGGTTGGGGACCCAAAGTCCCTCTGTAATTAACACAACATCTCCATACAGAAGAGTCACCGGGAGGAGATGAGTCAGTCAGGGTGCAGTGTAGCGATGATAAAACATACAACTTTCCTCTAGTTCTTCAATGCTTCCTCCCCACCCCAATATCATGATCGCAATTCTACCATAAGAATATGGTTAGAATATTGGTTAGAATGTGGTTGTACAGATAGAAACATTAGTACAGTTAGAAACTGGGAACCCAGGGAACCCAGGACAGATGATCCCTTTAGGACTAGTAGCAAGAGTGACAATACCAGTAGGGTGGAAGGAAGTTGGGATACAAAGGGGGAACCGATTAAACAGATCTAAATATAAGCCCCTACCTGGGATATAGACAACAGGGAAGTGGGTGAAGAGGCACAATGGACAGTGTACATTATGACAAAATGATAATACTTTATAAATTATGAAGGGCTTGTGAGGAAAGGAGAATGGGGGAGGGGAAAATGAGGCACTAATACCAAGGGCTTACATAGAAAGCACATGTTTTGAGAATGTTGATGGTAACAAATGCATAAATGTGCTTGGCATACAATGGATGGATGTATGGATTGTAAGAAAAGTAGTATAAGCATTAAAATTATTTTTTTAAAAATATTTAGGCAAACTTGAAAGCAACCCCTTTGTCATAGTGGATAACATGCTTCTAACCATGAGGTCAGCTGTTCAAACTCACCAGTGACTCTGTGGGAGAAAGAGCAGGTCTCCTGCTCTTGTAAATGGTTACAGACATGGACATTCACAGAAGTTATTCTATTCTGCCTTTTAAGGCCTCCATGCGTCAGAATTGACTCAGATGTACTGAGTTTGAGGAAGCCAGTTTGAATAAATGTCATTCAATTAAATTGATAAACTCAATTATATCTGGAGAATATGCTATAATTCTAACTGTTCCAAAATTCAGAGTGGTTCTTTTTACAACTAAGGGAAATAGTGGCATTTTTATGCCTTATTTGTGTGTGTATCATACCTTTCACATATACAAAATGCCATGGCGGTTGTAGTTCTAGTCACGTGTTTATGTGAAGGGACCTATTGCATAATAATTTCTAATGGTTAAAACAACAAATGTGTTTGTTTGTTCTTTACACTCTAATTTTCAGTCACTTTACATATATCTTTTTGCCTCTAAATGAATTCATTCACTTGTTTTTTGTGGCATTACTGCCCCCTGGTGGGAGTAGGAAGCCCAGCCTTGCTGCAGGAGAGCTGCTGCTGGATATGAACCGCCAACCATGTGGGCCGCAGTCCCGCACACAACCATTACGCCACAGGGCTCAGCCCCATTCACTTGTTTTTATTACCCTCACCAAATCTAGCTATGAGATGACAAACTATTTGTAGGCATTGAATCTTAGGAAGAAAGATTTTAGGTAGGTAGGTAGGTGTTGCCTGGAGTACTATAGTTTAAGACATACTACCATTCAAGCAGAGAACTGGTGTATGAGTCAAGATGATAGTTAAGCATGGGATCATTTATTTGTTAAAGCTCAAAACCTCAATAAAGATTTCCATAATGCTTCTTACTCCTAATGATCCCAACTTTTTCTACTGAGGAAAAATGTTCTCCTTTAGGTATTTGATAGTAGAATGTAAAAGTTCCTATGTCAGCAAAGTCACGAAAGGGTAGAACTCCTTTAGAAAGTAAGATACTGCTTAGTCACATATGGCTATTGCCTAAAATCCCATAGGCAAGAACAATTAGGCAAACGCTGATTTAGCTAAGATTGATAACTTTTAATACTGGGAAACACACGTACGAGTTCATCAAAGTCTATCAGCCACCTCTCTGTTTTGTGATAAGAGGAGATGCAGCTGTCACTGAGGCCTACTTCCTGGGGGAAATCGAGATGGAAACCCACACCCTCCCAAGCATCTCCAAGAGAAAGGGAGTTCGTGGAGGGGGAAGATGAACGATCACTGCACCTTGGGCACGTTTGCATCTGCTCTACCAGCAGACCAGAGCAGGCCACGCTCCTTACAGTTGGTTTGGGAAAATTCCCCAACACGCTTTCCCCAATGGAGCTATTTCGACACCATTGTTTCCAATGAAGAGATTATCAGATGCTTACGGCATCACCCTGCTCACCTCGCCGGAGAATCTTAATTTGGGAGTAAATTTGAAAATAAATAATGATTTATAAAATTGATTTTAAAAATCATTTTCTTTTTTCTTTTTTGGGGGGGGAGGTTCATCACTGCCCTCTGGTGGGAGTAGGAGGCCCAGCCTTGCTCCTAGAGAGCTGGATTTGAACTGCCAACTCAGTGGACCGCAGTCCCGCACACAACCGCTAGACCTCCGGGGCTCAGCCCCATAAATTATTTTCCTGTTATGAAAATGTCAGTTTGTGTGTCATGCTAGATGCTTAATTCTCTACAATGGGGAGAGGAATCTTTTTGCTCATGAGCCATCTCGATATTCATGACTTCATTCGTGGATCACTCTAGTCCCACATTTAATTTCCACACTTCTAATGTGATCACTGGAATGGCTGCTCTTCCATGAGGTGTGTGATGCTATAGGTATTGATGGCTTTGTAGACCTTTTACTTCCAGAAAGAAATCATGCTCTACAAGCTAAAGACTTTATAAGTAAGCAACAGATTTAGTCCCATTTGGATCAGTAAATTGAACACATATTCACTGAAAACTAACATGTTCCAACAACAATCCATAAAAGTCTATAAAAGGCTTAGCAAGACTGAATGGATTTTTGATTTCCTGAAATTTAAAATCTAAAGAGCAAATCTTAGTAAGTGAGCGTTAGTGGATTGATCCCCTCAAAGTCAGTAAATCGTGCCGCTATTTCCTGCCCGCAAACCACTCCAATTTGAAAGTATTCCTCTTAAATACCAATGTTTTTAAAGAAATATATGCTCATAATTTTATTTAAAATGTTATTTTATTTTTAGGGAATAAGATACTATACGAAAAAACAATACTTAAAACAATTCCAAAAAATGAGCAGATACACAGACATAAATATGTATACTAGTACTTCAGTTCAGTAGAAATACTTTCAAGAGGTTGAAATTGTCAAAGTTAAATGTTCTGTAGCCAATATTACTAATAGTATAAAAGTCTTAGGAGCTGAAATCAGGGGCTCAAATAGAAAGTAAATATTTAGAAAATGTTGATGGCAATATATGTGCAAATATGCTTGGTTACAATCATTGCATGGAATGTTATAAGAGCTGTCAGAGTCTCCAAAAAATGTTTTTTTTTAAAGGAAGATATTATATCTTGGGGCAGCCTACCAAATATTCACTCAGCAAAATTTGATTCTTAAGCATACATATTTTAAACTATCAGGTATCCTATGACCTACATTTTGATAAACTGTCTTAAATCACAGATATACTCCATCCATGAGTTAGAAAATTAGAACCAGGCTAGAGAAATGTCACTTCAGTTCATAGACCCTTACTTGTTAAAAATAAAATGTTCTCCAAAACAGTTCTGAAATCTCTTGGCAGTGAGGGCACCCAGAGGTAAGATAGAAAGGATGTCGGTAGAGGGGTCTTCCTAAGTCATTCTATGATCATGCACCCTCACCACAGTGGGGAAAGAAGTGAAAAAAAACTGGGGTTAATGATGTTATGAATTCACATAGGGGTAAGAACAGTTTATATTACCAGGAGGCTGGATGAAGAAATCTCATAATACACTGATATAGTTTCAGGTAAAGTCAAAGAAGGGTAGTCTCTTAGTAATGAACAGATGACAATAATAATAAAAATCACTACCTTCAAATGAGTACTAACTTCTAGTGATCCCTATGGGTTTCTGAGATGAGAACTGTGGATGGGAGTAAAAAATCCATCCTTTCTCCCACCAGAGTGCTGGTGGTTTCAAACTGCTAATACTTCACCTCGACACCACCAGAATGCCTAGGACTGAATTACAGGATTCTCAGAACAAAAATCCTTAGGACAAACCCTAACAAAGCTTAAAATAAAACTTTAAAATGATCAGATTGTGTCCAAATAACAAAATTCAAAACTCTTCAAAGGGATGCAACAAAGTCCAGTAACTAATAAGACAAATACTTTAGACAGGGAACTCAATTTTAAAAATCCAAGGCAATCAAAGAAGTGCAAAATATGACCCATTTTAAGAGTAAATCCTGAATAAAAACAGACATAAAGGGACAGATATTATGGATTTGCAAAGCAAAGACTATATAACAGAAATGATTCGTGCTATAAAATATGGCCAGGAGGATACAGCAAGATTTAACTAAGATAAGAAATCAAATATATGAAAAATAAAATAATGAAACTACTAATAATATTGGTAATACAAATGCACTGGATGGGATGAACAGCTAAAAGATCACAGAAGAAAAGGCAAAGTACAGTTTAATTCATAACAATTGAAATGACTCAAGGTAAGTTCAGAGAGAAAGCACACAGGGAAAAGCTATCTCAGCAATTAGTAGGACTGCAAGGAGTTTCCCTTATGCAAAAAATTACATTTGAAGGCTTCTGAGTTACAGAGGGAAGCAATGGGACAGACACACCCCATTCCCTTCTTCTAGTGGCACTGGACCAGGGACCATCACCTTTCACCAGAGAGAGGGAGGAGGCACTGAATGGTCTGTTTGTCAACAAAGATTAACCCTTGCTCTCCTGATCCCCAGGAAACTGCTGAGGACAGCATTCTGCAGATGTTCAGGGAACCTCCCTCTCCCTAGCTTTATCTTCCCCTCTGGACAATGGACAAATAGGTTGAAATATTTTTCCTTCTTCATTTGTTTTCAGATAATTGTGTGAGAACTGGTCACAGGCGGCAAGGTGCATAGCCAATAATGTATATAAACCTGCCTTGAATAAGATCTGGGCCTTGGACTCTGCTCTCTCACCTCCAATGCTCCAATATTGTCTCATATCTTTTATCTCTATGCTATTTTTCTGAATTGCGCCCGTGCCTCTCTCGACAATGCTCTGATTTGTGACTGGTTCTCACATGGATTTTCATAGGAAGCTCACTCTTCCTAACCTCAAATCAGAAACGAACCAAATGTCCTCTAAGTTATTAATGGATAATGGCACAACACAATAACTGATTCAATTGACGTGAAGTCTGGAAGTGACAATAGTGACAGAAAGCAGGTCAGGAGTCAAGTTTGAGGAACCATGCAGTCAAGCACTAGAGATTTTGCTTGTTCGTTTGAACTAGCTTGGGCGTCACAAAAGAATTTCAGTCCATTTCATTTAACATATCCCCATTTTATAACCACTGAGCATTTAGATAGGCAAGAAATCAAGAGCATTTTTGAGGCTGTGACCCCTAACCTTTTTTCTATTTAAAAGAATTTCAGTATTATACCTTATTATAATTTACTTTCCTTTTTACTTGTAGATTATAGCACTTAAAAAGAAAAGTATTGTTGCACAGCCCATCTCTTCAAAATAATCCTCTATTCATGTGGTCCTTTATTTGGCTTTTTTTTTTTTTTTGCTTTCCCCACTCACCTTCCCACCTGCCTTCTTTCCCCTTCCCTCCATCATTGTCCTCGCCCTCGCCACATCTTCTTAGTGTTTAACATCTTTTCCTTTGGTGTGAGGACTATTTTCCCTTTCTTCTTTTATTATAATTTTATCAAAATATTTTAATTTTTCTAAATTAAATTATACCTTAATGCAACAGATTCTAAGAATTCTAGAGTTCATACAAGGAACTCTGGTGGCTAGCGAATGATATGCTAGACTGCAACCATAAGGCCAGCAGTTCAAAACCACTGGCCACTCGATGGGGAAAAGTTGAGTCTTTCACCTCCCCTAAAAATTTAGTTTCAGAAATGAACTTCTATGCAGGCCTATTTGTCACTATGAGTCCACAAGGACTCAACTAAGGCAATTAGAGTGTTTATCTTCTCTGATATGTCCTTTCTAAGCACAAAAAGTGATATTCCCCCAAAATCAGCATTTAATTTGACATAGCTCCTTCACCCATAATATGTCAGCATGTCAAACTCCATTGCACAGTTTAGCCTCATACAAAACATTGTTATTGAAAATGTTTGTACCAAGTCTTATAATTCACTTACTTGATAAATCAAACAAAATAATCAAATGTAGAAGAATCACCTATTGGAATGAAGAAAACCTCAAAAAGTGTTTTCTCTAATTAATATCATTTATAAAATTAAATCCATTCAGAAGGCCACAATAGTATGGGATAAATGAAAGCATAGAGAAGACATGGTGGAAGCTATAAGAACTATAATTCTAAAGTGTTGAAAACTGCCTGAGAAGGATTATATTACTAAGTCATCTGAGTTTCTAACAGAGAAGAGAGTTCCTGTTTCAGTTTTATAAAATGTTTATTTTATAACAGGCCTATTTCCACAGTTGGTCATTTGTAGTACGCTCCCAAAAGGCCATTAATTATAAATCAGAAATTCAAGGCAGTAGCTATTACTTTGATGAAAAATGCACAGCAGTGAAATTTTATGTGCTAGTTAAAGGGAGATGTTAGTATTTGCTCTTATCTCTTATGAAATTTCAGTCATTCTTTCCATAAGTGAAGACAAAGAAAGTTTAGTTCAATTAGACCTACATTTCCATGGTAAATACATCTGGTAAATTCTGCCCTCCTGATTGTATGTTCTGAAAATACACAGAGGAAAAAAGCCAGTTAGGCCAGAGTCATTTTGAAGACTCTGCCTTAAATCCTTGCATCTTATTATGTAGAAATGTCTCAGAAGAAATTAGGGGAGGGGGGCTGGGCCACCAGTATGTCAGCTTTTGAGGAAAGTTTTCATTTTCAGCTGTGCTGCTTCCTGTCCACGATCTCAAGAGCGGAACTATAAACTTCACTTTATTCTGCAAACTCACAACAAAGAAGTCTACACATCAAAACTGCCGAGATGTTCACAGTCCATGTATACAGTAGACAAAAAGACTCGCTGACCTATTTGTTTCTGATTTTACCTACACAGATATTTAGCCCGCATCCCTACCTGTCGTAGCCAATTGAAAGAGCTCCTGGCAGACAAATCAAGAGCAATCCATACAATAAGAAAAACAGAAATCAAGAAAATGTATAGAATTCAATTGTAACACAGTGAATAAAATATCTTCATTGTCTTCATAATCAGTTACTATGTCCCTTAAGAAGATCTATCAGTTTTCCTCGTTGGAGTTCTGTAAGTCACCAGAACCTTCTGTCCTGTTTGCCTTGAATTTCACTGCCCAACAGATACCCATAGAAGCCACTATAGTGACAGCATTTTATTTGCCCCACAATGGCACTGTCACGAAACTCAGGCAAGTGTATTACTGAGAAAATTGTCTTCAGACATCCACTGGTTGAAAAGGCATATTTAAATATGCTTTGTTTAGAACAGCACTCTGTTTCAATGTGAACTGGACTCTAAGAGCAAGACTCTTTTACTTAGCTCATACACGGGGTTGCCATGAGTCAAAGCAATGAGGCGAGATGAGGAGCTGATGCTTAGGGCTCAACTAGAAAGAAAGCGTTTGGGAAAAGATGACAATATATGTACAGATGTGATTGACAAAATGGCTAGATGCATGGATTGTGAAAAGAGCTGTAAGAGCCTCCAATAAAATGATGTTTGTTTGTTTTTTTTAAATGGAGTTATACCAGACATTTTCACTTATTAAAATCGTGGATATTTGGCTTTCAAAGAATATTGGACTATTGACAAAACACTTTAAAGAGTAATGAAATACATTTTATAACTTAAAATAGTAACACATTTAAAGAAAGTAGTAGCATTTTAAAATTTAATCCACTAACATCTACTCATAATACAATATATGTTACAACTAATTTTTCCCAATTATATGTGAGCCAAAATGCATTCTATAAATAGCATAGTAATTAACACATTGCACCACTTTAAATTCTAAACACTTACAGAAGTGCCTTCACAGTTCCAAAGTTGTTCCTGTGAATGAAACACCTAAGGATGATGCTCTCGAGTGAAGCCATATTGCTTTTGATTCCTTAGTTGTACTATACTATAGATAGGTTCAAAAGAGTTACAAATAACTCTTGCTGCTATGCTATGCTGATTTCTTCAGGAAACGGAATTCATTTTAACCTACAGTACCTTGGGGCAGACAGTAGCTGAATGGTTAAAAAATCATATTATTAAAATATCACCTAGAAAATCATAGCTTAGTAAAACTTAGGAAAAACTCCTATATAGATGGCAATACTGTCCCTTAATGTTCAAGTGAAAAAAAAGAATTCATCACTTGGTATTGGTCTATCAAATTCCCAATTTAGGTACTCATGTGTGCGTCATCCTACTTCTTAAGTCACTGCTGAATTACTAATTTATGATCCAAAAATTCTAAGTGTAATTTTAGACATCGCTCAGGCAAAAAAAAAAAGAGCATTGAAAATCTATACAACAATTTCTTACATCTGGAATATTATACATAAACTCGAGAAGAAAAATATGCTTTTTAGGGGGTATGTAAGGTATGAACACATGTGCACGGAAAGTAAAAAGAATTTAAGATTATTTCTCTCCTCTTGCTCATTTTTTTTAAATGGGAGACCCAAAAAAGTTTACATAAGTAAACTCATGAAATATGGATCTAAAACAAAACCTAACTTTATTAAGAAGCTGGATAAAAGATGACACACATATTAGCACTCACATTGTGGATTTGACAGAATAATGTCAAGCTAAGCCTGAGAGTTCATCATCAATGTTACATATTTAATCCAATCCAATGGCAACTGAATGATTCCAACAATGGGACCCAAAGAAATTGCTATTCTATAGGTTGACCAGACATTGTTCAAAGGGTCAGTAGCAAATTTTTGAGACTTTGTGTTGTTTGCCACAACAGCTCAAATCTATCCCTGTTATGAAAAAGTAGACATAACATGTAAACAGAAAAGTAACCTCTTCAACAAAACTTTTTTATTTATAGGCACTAAAGTTGGAATTTTATAAAATTATCATGTGTAATAAAATATCATTTTTCCTTTATTCTACAAGCATTTGAAGATGTAAAAATGAACCACAGACCACAAGCATCCCCTACAGCTGATTTGACCTGGCCATATTTTGTCAGCCTCAGTGCCATCTAAAGGGCAGATGTAAAAGACTGTACCATATGCATATATATTATTACTGTGAATTGTTTTGAATGTTTTCTTTCTTATTTAACTATAAAGGTGGTACATCAGTAAAGATTACTTGAAAAATAAATGTATGACTTGCAAATTCATTTCTAGACCAATGCAATAAAATGAGCCATATCAAAATTTTTGTTTCCAGTGCATGTAAATGCTATGTTTACACTATGTTGTAGTCTATTAAGTGTGAGGGAGCATCATGGAAAAAGTTGAGGTGTGAAACTTATCAAAATGTGAGGCAGAGAAATTAGGTAAGCTTATGCTGTTGGGAAAATGGCATTTCTTTGCACGGTGTTTCTATATACCATCAATTTGTGAAAATCACAAGATTGCTTAAGCTCTGTAAGACAAAACCCAATAAAATGAGGTATGCCTATATATGTATAGTATGAACAGCCAAAACCTATCATCTCACAGCACTGGATCCAAAATGAAAAGTAATGTAAATGATAATTAATCTGGGTCACAGAGGTAAAAATCTTCAAGGTAAAAGGTGCATGGCACACAGAGGGGGAAAGATGACTCTTTACAAACAGTTGGATTCTATTTGCTATGTTCTTGCTCTCTTCACAAACAGTGAAATCAGAGGGGTGCACATAGATTTATTAGCTCAGACTCTCCTGGTTTTCAAACTCTAAACACTCATTTCTTCTAGAAACCATGGTGCTAGAGAAGCAAATGTTAATTGAAGGGATGAGTCCTAGTCCACCAGAGTCCAGAAGTCATCTAGGGAACTGAGTTTGAGGTCTTCTTGTTCTTTCCCTAACTCTGAACCTGCCTGGTGCTGGACCACTACTGGAGGTTAAAATGGTGAAGATGCCCCATTAGAAATGTCTGACCGTCCTTCATCTGAGAAGTCACAGGCTACGATGACCATGTGTAATTGATACAGAGGAGAGAAACACAGAGTGGATTAGCAAAACAAACATCCGAAACCTGAACTTCCAGCCAAACTAGATGTCCTGATGGAAAAAGGACTAGAAGTGCCTGAAAATTAATTTATTTACATAAATGTTTGGTGCCACCTTCATGTGTGGTATCATTGAATTCAGTGGTTTTCAAAAGTTGTTTTGTTTTTAAAACAGTAATTAGATTCCTTTCAAACTAACTGAACCATCTCAGGTGTCAATCAGTCCAAATGAGATTTCTTTGGTTGACTTTGGGTGAGTTCATGCCTTTGACTTCTCTCATCTAACTTAAGGAGACCTGAGGTTCTTTGGAATCTAATTTGATCATTTCTGGCCTAAATATTCTTACTACCTTATTTTGTTTAAATTTATAATTTGGGGGAGTTATTTGTTTGTTACCTCCTGTCATGGATAGAAATATGCTTGATTTAATTGAATTCTAGATTGCTATAACCTCTGTAAGAGCCCCCAATAAAATGATTAAAACCAAATGAATAAAAATATTCTCTTCCAGAATAAAAGTCTATGAAAATGCTGGCTATGAAGTTAGAAGAATTTTCAAACTAAAGCCTGTTCAAGTCCCTTCATTTTTCTCCATGACAAGAATTCTGCAGTGTTGCTCGTTATAGGTTACTGTGCTGTTTACTTTCTTTTTGGGTGACTTTTGGAAACATTTAGTTTTGAAATGAAATTTACTTAAATTTCAAAATATTCCCTTTTGAAAGTAATCTATATAATGCATTCCTAATTCACAAGCACTCAGAAATATTCCTACAGAAGTACTATAGAGAAACTTCAGGGTCGGGGAAAAAGAGAGTGAGAGAAAGAGTGTGTGTTCTTGCTAACAGGAAGCATCTCACTGATTCTGTTGGAAAGATTTCCAGAGAAGGCAGTGAAACCAGGGACAGAAAAGCAACCCCCAACTGTGAACAGTCATGGGAAATTGAAAGATAGGAAGACATGAATAATTTAGGCTGGCTGACAAATTAGTATTCATTCCAGTTTATGAATACACTGCTTTGGTCTGTCCTCAATTAAAGTGCCAACTTAGCTTTTATTCAGGGGGCGTTATAAAGATCAGAAGAAAAGAGCAACAGTTTCTAAACTCTCTTTTTAGAGAACTGAATTCAATGGAAAGAACAGCTCATTTACTTTCAACTACTTTTCCCACTCATTTCCATAGATGGAGAGAAAAGTCGTATGGACAGAAGCTCAGGGCACTTTTAGAGATTCCAAGAAATAGCAGTACCTGCTACTGATGATCGTGACTTGGTCTAAAAATGTTTAAAACATTAGGAAAGACTCCGCTTGTAATTTAGTCTCATCAGTGTTAAATGTCTCCGAATTTAGTTACTTAAAGAAAAACATGCACACAATCTTTTGACTTAAGAATTCCAGCATGAAACTATAATGATTTAGAAACTCCTACATAAACAACTTTTGTAAAGTTGGGTAAATGGCCCAATATACTTTTAAAAATGTTAGAGAGGGCACATCTGGATATGAAGTTATATGTTAATTCACTCCCTGATCTCAAGCTACTTCTTCATGCATGTAAGGATTTAATTTATTGTAGATTGTTTGGACTTCTTTCCAGGCTGTTTTCTCAACCTGGGAGGTAATTCCTGAAGGGGATGAGCCATATTAGTCAGTTGAGGGATCATTAATTTTTAAATATAAAACTTCTGAAGTTGTATATTTACTCTGTGTGTGTATGTGTCTGCCTCTCTATCAGGTAAACTCATTCTTTAGCATATATTTCCCTCTACCCTAAAAATACCTTCTGAGTAAAAAAATGAGACTTAAAAAGAAAAAAATTATCTATTGACTACAAATCTTGAAACACAGACATGTGTCCATTATTCTCATAAGTTATCGATATATTAAAAACATTTTACAGATAAATGTATGTAGAAATGTAAATATATTTTATTTTGCATTGAGAACCATCTGCACATCTTTGATGCTCAATCCTGCATGAAGATTACTGAGGGTGGACAAGTTGTTCCTTTAGCCTAGGACACAATAAGTTGTAACAGATAAGCTAAAATCAAATTTGGCAGTGCTTATGAAGGGTCAGAGTATACTTGCTATGAGGTTACTAAGCGCCATTAATTATAAAATTAAGATAGAGTTTTCACAAGAGAAAGAATCAAAAGTGAAAATTGAATCAACTACCCATATAATCAGATGGTATTTTATAGTTATAATGCTTTCTACCTAATGTGTCATGAGGTAATGATAGTTCACAGAATACATATCTAAGAAAGAAATAGTTCTTATTAAAGAAATGAGTAAATGACTATTTAGGATATGATTATATGGCTTACAAAGAAAAGCAATATTCTATCATAAGAATCTATCAAACAAATATTTTACTAAGCAAGGAACAATGATTATAACGAAAGGGACTATAGGTACCAAGTCTGCAGGCAGTGGGCCTTCACCCAGGACTCAATCCATACAGGGAGCCCACAAATGAATTTTGGGCTTCCACAATCATCCATAGCATTCAGCATACCAAGTGGTTAGAATTTAAATGCTGGTCCCATTCCCTCCTGCTGGTATGAATCTTATTGCTTACAATCCTCAGATTACATTTGCTGGTGTGCTTCTGGGTGGACTTAGAGTAGACTTAGAGTGGTGTGCTTCTGGGTGGACTTAGAGTACTGCTCAATTAGCTGGCTAATTGTTTTGGGACAAGACTTTAAGGTTCTAGACGTTATTTGCTTGATAGCCAGGCACCATCTAATTTCTTCATTGCCTTTTTCTGTGGCACCCATATATCTTCTGGGACAAATCACAAAAACGAATCTTTCTTATATTAGCAATGTGATCAATTCAGACTTCAAGATCCACTCATATAATTGTGGTTCCTATCTATTCCTGATACACTTTGGGGGACAACATTAACATTTTGCTGTCTGCATTGGAGATCACCCCTATGGGTGATTCTATTAATGGCAACAGTATTATTTTTAAAGAAATCAAAAACTTGCTGCCATCTAGTCAATGCTGACTCATCGTGACCACCTGTGGGTTTCTAACACTGTCCTTGTTTATGGACTTAGAAAGCCCAGGCTTGGCAGAGAGCTTCAGGTGGTTTTGATCTGTCAACCATGTGGATTACAGCCTAACACTTAAACAATATATTAAAGCAAGCGACGAGAGTTGGAGACACGACCAAACTTAGTTACACCTATTTACAAAGGCAGGATCACATCTTGCAGACTAATGTCACAAAATGGCAGAGAGAGCGGAAAAACAGCAACTATGTGTTGGTCTCTGGTTGTCATTCCATGGACACTTTCAAAGCAATTGGTCCGAACATACCCCAATTCGCTAACCTTGGGAGAGTGATTGTCTGTTTCATATGTTTTCCTGTTTAGGGATGTCAGGGTTTATGAAGACAGGAAATGAAATAATAATTACCTGGGGTTGTGAAAGAGGTTAGAGGTGGGAGAAAGGGAATGGGCAGTCCACAATAATAGATACAAGAAGGAAGAAAATACTGCAAAGCTGATTGTGGTGATAATTGCATGACCCTTCATATGAGTTAAAAATTTTAAATCAATACCAAAGGGAAATACTGAAGAGACTTTAACTCATATGTTTTTTTTCAACAGCTTAATCTCATGGCAAAGAGAAAATAATAGTATTCAACTCTTCTCAAGCTATTCAATAGCGAGGCCTCCATGATCGCTGAGAAATGTACATCCTTAGACTGGAGAAAAGTTGACAAGAGATGTTGGTATGTTAATGGATATGGAGATAATTATCATTTTAATTTCTTATTCCTCAAACACAGTGATGTATTAAGTGTAGATTAAATATTCTGCTATATTGGTAAAGAACATTGAATGTGTTACTCATGGTCTGAAAAAATGAACTAAGCTATCTTGGAAAAAAATACAACTTCATTGTTCCACAGAAGCAAGGATGTCAAAACATTATCACACCTACTCTGGGTATTAGCAGGAGGGCTCAATCCCTGGAGAAGAAAATCATGCTTGTTAAAATGAAGAACCAGGTCAAACGGAGACTTTCAATGAATTACATTAGTGAAGTGGCTGAAACAATGGACTCAAACATCACAGCAATTGTGAGGCTGGCCCAGGGCCAGGCAACGTTTCATTCTGTTTTACACAGAATTGCTTCAAGTTGAAAAGGACTTGATGATGCCTGTCAACAGGTAGAACTCCTGCATTTGCCCTTAGGAGAAAACAGTAACAACACAATGTAAGGCACGTTTTGTTTTATGAAGACCCTACATTCTAAATGTGACAGTCCCAGGTATAGAGCACACCAAGTAATGTAGCATGGTAGAGAAACAAGAATATTGTGAAATAATGGGGCTACCAAATTGACTGTGTAGAAGCTGAAATCTTTGGCCAAACACTTAGTGTAAGTAGCCTCATTTGGAATTCTGTGGGAAATCCAGGCTGGGTGACATTTCCATTGGTCCTTATGACACAACCACCTTGTGTTAGGCCAAGGTTAGAGAAACAATTCGGCGACACTCATAAGAAAGACCTTTATATCCAAAAATAATTATATATCAAGCAAATATCCTAGCTCAGTCCAAATCAAATCCATAAGTGTGATACTAGTCCATAAGTTCCTCTCCAAACTAATGCAGTCATGGCAGTGATGTTAAATTCAGGAATATCACTAGCTGGTGGGATCAAAGTCCCATGGATCCACTGGTGACAAATGCATTTCCAGAGCTCTTGTGGATTTCAGCATGGCTCTTCAGCAGGAAGGTAAAGGCAGAGAGAAAGAGGACGTTTCCAGGATCCTCCCTCTCAGAAAGCCACCCTACCAGGAGGTGCCATCAGACTGTGATCTGATTGATAAGCTAGACTCCAGTCCTTCACTTTCATATCTTCAAGGTGACAGCAAAATTATGTAACTACCCCAAGCCTTGAAGACATACTGTACCAAGCAAGCATATACTTCTGGGTTTGACTTCAGAACAAGGTTTTGTATACTGGAGTTAGAAGGATTTATATTTTGGGTGTTCACTTACATGGGGAAAAGAAGATGCTTCAATTACATAAGTACTAAGAAAGTGGTCACATAAATAAATGAAATGCATTAAAAAGAATAACTAGGGAATAGAAAGTGAAATAAGGAGAGAACAGTGTCCTGAGAGAAGAGATGACTACTTCGAGAAAAGCAAGTGATGGATCTCTGTAATACCCAAGAAGAGAGGCCTCTGAATTTAACTAGAATCTGAGAGTCTTGTAGATAAAAAGTCTACTTGCCCTTTATGAACTGTTAGTTTGGAGAGAAAATGTAATCTATTTTATGTTTTAAGTTTCGGGACACTTTTCAAAAGTAAGTTAGAAAGAAAACTTGGAAGACTTTAATATATTAACATACTCTGATCATTGGAGAATAATTTCTTGCCAAACCTAATATATTTGTGTAATCTAGTAGAGTGTATTGAATAGATGCTTTTTTCTCAAATGTGTCTGTTTTTAATCACAAATTAGGGTTAGACACTACCACCAACTTATCTCAAATATCTGTATAGCTATGTCAACATACCATAACTATTGCAGTATTGTTTTAACTTCAACCGTTCTCGTACACTCTTCAAAGAATGGATTTTTAAGACATTGATCATTAGATTCTCCTTCTTCATCTGCCCTCATTGGAAAGTCCCACTGAAGCCTGTTCACTGTGAGTGATCATGCTAGCATTTGACATAACTTCCAGAATCACAACATCGCATAAGTCACAACAGTATGTAAACTGTCAGGAAGCAGAGAATACTAGGTAGATGCTTGCTTGCATTTTATTGGTTGTGCCAAAGCATTCTGTGATATTAATTATGAAAGTTATGGATAATGTTGTAAAGAAAAGTAATTCCTGAGCACTTAGCTGTGCTCATTTAGTAGCTGCAGGTATCTCAAGAGGCAATTTGTTCAAGCAGAGCTGGGAAATGTGTGATTTAAAATCTAGAATGGTGTGTCAGGGTTATGCAATCCAATCTCTGTGGCTGAATAATATTTGCTGGAGTATAGAAAGCGGGAATATAAATAGAATCCCATGGAATCAAATTGGAGAGGGACTCATTAGCAACCTGAAATATGCAGGCAGCATACCTTGCATCCTGAAGCAAGGAGGATTTGAGGCACTTGCTGATGAAGACGGAAGCCTCCAGTGTGGATTCTACCATAACATAAAGAGGACAAAATCCCTCACAATTGCACCAGGGAGCAACATCACAATAAATGGCGAAAAGGTAGAAATTCTCAAGGATTTCCTTGTGTTTGAATTTGCAATCGATGCTGATGGAAACAGACACCAGAAAATGAAAAGTTTTGTACCTGGGCAAATCTGCCGGAAAAGTCTCCTTAACATATCAGAAAGCAAAGATGTTACTCTGAAGGTGAAGATAAGCCGTATCCAAACCATGGCATTTCAATGCATATGAAAACAGGATAGAAAATAATAAAAAAGAAGAATTTATGTCTTTGATTTGGGATGTTGGTGAAGAGTGTTAAACATTCCGTAAAGTGACAGAAGAATTTTTTCATTATAAGAAATACAGTCAAATTTTCTCTTAGAAGCAAAGATGGTAAGATTTCATCTGGAGTACTGTCTTCATACGCAGAGAATAGAAATACCTTTGTGGAAATTGTATGATGTGTCAGGATGAATAAATTCAGCACACCTACAATGAATTCTGGTATGTCCACATGAATGAATGAGGGATAGTCAGTCACAGACACATGATATTATCGGGAATGACCTTTCCCTGGAGAAGGATATCCATCTTGCTAAACTCTAGATCTGGTGAAACAACAAAGACCCTTGAGAAGCTGGATTCACCTCGTGCCTGAAGCATAGAAATGTGGTTCTATTTAAAAATATTGTAGAATATATAAAAAATGAATAGATTAGACATGTTCAGATTTACATTTGGCTCATCGATATTGATGAATGAGAGGCTATTCATCAGAGGTACATAATGGTATCTGCCTTTCCCCATATAAACATCTGTCTCACTTTAGATTTAACTCCTCTTTCTGTTTAATGACACTTTTCTATTCTATCTTTATCACTGGCAATCATCAGGAATAGTACAATAGTAATAATAAACTTGTTAGGAATAGGTAGAACCACAGAAGGTGCTGAAATCCAGTATTCGCAGGTGGCACTAGTGGACACTGACCAGACTGATGAAACATTCCAGGAACCAGAAGAGAGTCCTACCCCAAAGCGAGGGCAGGAACACCACCACAACCACTGCAGGTCGCTGATGTGCAAATTCTTGGATAAAAATCAGAAACACCACAAAATCAAGACTGGAGCTAAATCTTATACAATTATATCTTTAAAAATATTGCCCTGAAAATTCACACAAAAATTAACGAAGTAATGTAATAGAAATAGGATTCTGGTATGGCACATTGTGAAGCAACTTGCCTTGAAGATGGAGTAGGAAGTTTAAACAAAAATGTTGGCCATTTCCAACCCTCTTTGAATTTTGATGGAAGTCATGAAAATCTAGCAGGTTTTGTTTTGTTTGTAAGTGAAATTTTAAATGAGTTATTAAATACTCTTATTTTATAGATAAAGATCTTAAGTTGAAACTGGTGAATCACTAACCTAACTGCAGGATCATGGAATTCCTCTTATGCTACCAATAAATTATTTCTCTGATGATTTTAAAAGGCTGATATAACCTTCAGGATAAACATATCCTCTGGGCAGAAAATAGATAAATGGATAATTGAGCATTAAAATACATTAAAAACAATTGTGACATTTTTCAGTTAGCAACTCAATGGCTCTCAGTCTCAGATATAGTCTTTGATTCCTGACTTGTGAAAAACAATATAGGCTATTTACTTTCTCTTGTTCAGCTCTAGACAGTGTAACCTCATGAACTTTTCCAATACCCAAGGGACCTTAGCTAAAACTTTCTCAATATGGTCAGAATTTTCTTTTTTAAGGTGTCCTCTATTTGTTATTTTCCTTTGGCCTTCAAATTTACTTTTTGTTTTTATAGAAAATCTTAGACCAATGTATACTAACTCTTTATGTTATGTTTCTGGTGTCTGTCACATTTCCTGATTGAACCAAGGCAGATACATGGTGCTATCAATATTGAATTTTTATTGTTATAGTTTTAAGTGACTCCATGAATATTTTAAGTAAAATAGAGCTTAAATAAATCCAGCACCTTGGGAAAAAACAAGTTATTATAAGATTTATATCTTTGGAGTCATTTTTGTCTCATGAAATATGATGCCCATATATTATAAAGCAACAACACTAACAATGAATCAGAAAACAATATTCAGAGATGTGGTAAAGCTAATTAAATCAATATATACATAAGGACAACAACTATGCATTATTACTTGCATTATCATACAAGAAAATTAAATAGTAGATCCTAATTATTTTTGTAGTAGACTATTATTCTTGATTATATAATATTTATTTATATGCTATATTTCCTTATAAGATATATGCTTATGACCTGAAAACAAGTTTCAAATGATCAAGCAATTTTAAACTTCTAAATTTTTAACATGGAAAATCCGATTCAAAATGTGTATGCCATATCTCTATAAAAATATCAATTTTCTAGTAACTCTTTATAAAACATGCTAATAGTTGATTAAATGGTATGAAGAAAAAACTGTATTCAACAGTCACCATAATTCAATTTTTTAATAAGTTTCCAATCAATTGATAAACTCACCACACCACAAAATTTTTGAGAGATTTCCAAAGATTTGCGTGTGAATTTGCTCATTATGAAACATGTCATTGTTAAAATTTACCAATTTAAAATTTAATACTCAAAAGTTTTATGTTTTGTCCATGGATTTATTTATGTCTTTTTGCACATCTTTAACTGATTCCAACTCATGATGAACCTATATGACCTCAAAGAACTGTCCTAAGGGGTTTCTAAGATAGCAACTTTTAAGGATGAGTATCACCAGGGCTGTTTTTATTTTTGCTCTTGTTTTGTTTGGTTGAGGGATACATGAGTGGGCTGAAAGTTTTTACCTTTTAACTAGTATCCAAACATATTCTTTTATATTCATTCAATTTTACTTGTATGTTTACTTTATTTAAGTCTAGAACCAAGTAACCTTAGATAGTGTGGCAATAAAATGCCACCCTATAATCAAACTGCTATTTTCACATTTTTTTGGTCACAAAAATCTCATTTATGGTCATCTATTGTGAGTATACCCATTATAAAAGCTAGTCATTAAGAATGCTAGAGTGACCCATGCTACAAAGATTTCATTTTCAGTTAGTTTATTTATTTTCAGTCAGCCTGTTTTGTTTTGTTTTTTAAATGAATCATTTTGGAGGGCCCATACAATGCTTATCCCATCCATACATACATGCATACATGGGTCAAGCACATTTGTACACCTGTTGCCAGCCCTCATTCTCAAAACATGTGTTTTCTACCTGAGCCCTTGACATCAGCGCCTCATTTTTCCCTCCCTCCTCACTTACCCCTTCCTTCATGAACCCTTGATAATTTATAAATGATTATTATTTTTCCATATCTTACACTCCCCGATGTTTCCCTCACTCACTCCTCCACTGTCCTTCCTCCAGATAGGTTACATGGAGGAATCAGCTCCTCCTCTCTATCCCACCTTTCCTCTATCCTTCTGATATCTCCACTCTCACTATTGGTCCTGAGGGGTTCATCTGTCCTGGATTCCCTGTATTTCCAGTTCCCATCTGTACCAGTGTACATCTTCCAGTGTAAGGTAGAATTGGGATTGTGATATTTGGAGGTAGTAAACACTTAAGAACTAGAAGAAAATTATATGTTTCATAGTTGCTACACTGCACCCTTACTGGCTTATCTCTTTTCTGTGATCCTTCTGAAAGGGGTTGCCCAATTGCCCGCAAATGGGGTGTCGGTCTTGACTCTGCATACTCCCTCATTCACAATGACATGATTTTTTAAATTAAAAATCATTTTATTAGCGGCTCATACATCATTTTTCCAATGCATAAATAAACATACTGTGACAAGAACCCTCACACATGCGCTGCCATCATCATTCTCCAAACATCTGCCCTTTCCCCCAGCCCCTGGTGTCGATTCCTCCAACCCCTCCCTTGTTCCCCTGCTCTCTCTCCCCCATAAACCCTCAATAATCTATAAATTGTTATTATTCTGTCATATGTTACCCTGCCCAACACTTCCCTTAGCCCACTCCCCCATGCCTGCCCTCCAGATAGATCATATGTAGATCCTTGCAGCTGGTTCCTCATAATGATGTGACTTTTGTTCCTGGTGCTTGATACCTGAACCTTTTGACACCTCATGATCACAGGGGCTGGTGTACTTCTTCCTCTGCTGCCGCTGTGCTAGAGGGCCACTTGTTTACCTTCAAACCTTTAAAACCCCAGATGCTTTATCTTTTGATAGCCAGGCATCATCACCTTTCTCCACCACATTTGCTTAAGCACCCATTTGTCTCCAGCGATCATATTGGGAGGGTGGGCACACATTGATAAGATTTTTGTTCTTTGATGCCTGATATCTGATTACTTCCACACTCGAGTAGTTTATTTTTATTTGAACCATTGTTTCTATTTGAACCATTATATTATGAAAACTCTCAAGAATCATTTGAAAATTAGAAGACTACCTCTCATTTGTTTTCCTAGGGTCCTAGATTGACTTATAAATATGCGGTTGAGATATTATGATTTGAATTATTTAAAAATATTTATTAATTAAAATATGGTACTTTCACTTCCCCTCACCCCACTGGTCAAAATTCTTGAGGTCAATTGTGCAATGATCAAAAAGGTATCCTTGTCCACTTAACAAATAACTAAATATGCGATAAGTACAATTTTCTTTTTTACACAGTTATTATCAATATTAATACTGCTACTATTAGATAGGAATAATCCTGTTCCAAAATTGAAGCATGTATTACTCCTTCTAGAGATCTATGGACTGAATTATTTACCCCCAATAAAGATGCATTAAGAGTTATTGGTGATTGGCAAGCAAAAGTTGGGAATAAAGAGAAAGGAAAAGTAGTTGAAAAAATATGGACTTGGTGACAGAAAAAAATCTGGAGACCACATAATAGAATTTTATACCATCAATGATTTGTTCATAGCAAATCACTTTTTCCAACAACAGAAATAGTGACTATGCACATGAAATTCTCCTGATGAAATACATACAAATAAAATTGACTATATCTGTGGGAAGGGACAAAGGAGAATCTCACTATCCACTGTTAAAAACTGGCAAGGGGTTTATTATAGAACAGACAACCAATTGTCCATATGTAAATTGAGATTAAAGATGAAGAAAATAAATGAATGAGTCTCAAAATATGACCTTGAGACTATCTCACCTGAATTTTGAGAACATTTCAAGAATAGATTTGACTCATGGGACAGTAATGACAGAAGAGTTGACAGGCTATTGAAGGACATCAAGAATGTAATTCATGAAGAAAGCAAAAGATCATTATAAGACAGGAAAAAAGCAAAGATCAAAGTTAATGTTAGAAGAGAATCAGAAGCTTGCTCTTAATCATTGAGTAACTAATGCATATGGAAGAAGTCATAAAGTCAAAGAGTTGAACAGAAAATTACAAAAGGCAACTCAAAAAGACAGCACCAAATATTATAATGAAATATACAAAGACCTCAAATTAGAAAACCAAAAGGGAAGAATATGCTAAACATATCTTAAACTGAGAAATGCTCAAGTAAAAAAGCTTCCTGATGCAACATTGAAAGGCCTAGAGGCAAAATATTGAAAGTTGCATGTGGACGCCATTAGAAGATGGCGCCGGACCACGCCCGAGCCATGGCTTGAGAATTGTAAACAGGATGCACCGTGCCTGCGCGGGAGCTGCCCGTGACGCAAGAGAGCCTCTGCACCAGTACTGAAGAGCCACGCCTATGAGCAGGGTATTTAAGCCCCAAGCTAAGCTTATTCCGGGTCTTCATTCGCTGACCTCCTGCACGAGAGGCAGCTTCATTAAACTTTGCTGTAAACGCCATCAGAAGGGTCCTAGCCATTCTTCGCGTTGTGTGTTGCGTGTTCCTTACCTGATCCGTCTCAGAGAGGGGCGCGCGACAGTTGCATGAAGCATCAAGAATATAGGGAAAGAATACATAGTCATTGTACCAAAAAGAAGTAATTATTGTTCAACATTTCAGTAAGTAGTCTATGACTCAATGTGCTGAAGGAAGAAGTTTAAGCTGCATTGAGTGCATTAATGAAAAATAGCTATAGGAAATAATGGAATAACAATCAAAATATTTCAATAAGCTAATGTAGCACTGGAAGCTCTCACTTGCCTATACCAAGAAAATTGAAAGACTACTGGCTGACAGGAAGAGATTGATATTTGTAGCCATTCCAAAGAAAGTTGACCCAACAGAATGCTCAAACTATAGAGCAATATCATTGATACCATATTTGTGGTGCCAACTATTAAGAGTGAAAGGGTGGAGTTTAGCCTGACAATTAGATCGCAGCTTCATGACTTCATTTGGAGACACCACAGAGATAAATATCTCACTGTCGGTCAGATACACTCACTCCCTGTGAGACGTTCCTGATGACAAGATACAGGGAGCTATGTGAGAGTTCTGAAGCTGGAGGAATCATGTGAAGACCCCACCAGCATTGAGATGCTTCCCATGTCATGAATCCACAAGACTTTCCACCCATGGGCCTTTGATCTTCCTGCATTTGGTATCATTGTGTGTGTTGTGTGGATCTGAAGAGGAATTTATAGATTGGTATTGGATATTTGGGTTAATATAGGACTTGTGGACTTGATCTGACTGGGATGGGATGTTTTCTTATTATAAATTTTTTCTTCAGTACAAAGCGCTCTCTCTCTCTCTCTCTCTCTCTCTCTCTCTCTCTCTCTCTCTCTCTCTTACACACATATGAGTCTCCCTGGGTTTTTTTCCTAGTTTTTTTCCTAGTTTACCCAGAGTAACACAATATCGAAGTAAAACTTTACCAAAGATTGTCCAACCATGATTGTAGCAGTACCTTGACAAGGAGCTGCCAGGGGTTCAGGGCATATTCAGAAGAGGGCGTAGAATAAGGATGTCATTACTAATAACAGATAGATCCTGACTAAAAGTAGAGATACCAGAAAGATGTCTGTTTGTGGTTTATTGACTATGCTAAAGCACTTTACTTTGTGGATCATAACAAACCTTAATAATGAAAATTACAGAATACTCCAATTTGCACCTGTGTAACTTATACTGGAATCAAGAGGTGATTGTGTGAACAAAACAAGGGAATACAGCAACATTTAAAATCAGGAAATGGTTATAGTTTCTCCTCGTACTTGTTCAATTTGTATGCTATGCAAATCCTCCCAGAAGCTGGATTATATGAAGAATATGGCATCAGGTTTGAGGGAAAGCTTGTTAACAACCCGAGATAGACAGATGAAACAACCTTTTTTGCTGAAAGGGAAGAGGACTTGAAGCACTTGCTGACGAAGTTCAAAGATGGCAGCCTTCAGCTACAACTCAATTTAAAGAAGACTACAGTATCTGCAACTGCACCACTAGGGAACGTCATGCTAAATGGAGACAAGGTTGAAGTTGTTTGTCTTCTTGGATCCCCAAACAAAACTCATGAAAGCATTAGTCATGGGATCCAAAAACATGTTGCCTTCGGTAAATGTGCTACATGTGATCTCTGTAGAGTATTGAAAACAGGGGCTTTTCAATTGCCTCATATGTATGTGAAAAATGGACATTGATCAAGGAAACCTGTTGATGAATTCATATGTCTGAACTGTGGTGTTGGAGAAGAATGTTGAAAGTACCACTGAAAGCAAATCTCTCTTCGAAGAAATACGGCCCGAGTGCCTCTTAGAGGAAAGAATGGGAAGATGTCTTATATACGTTGGGCACGCTGTCAGGAAAGATCAGAATCTGGAGAGAAAGAGAGTGCGCAAGCTCATGCTTGGTGAATGAGAAGAGCATTGGAAAAGAGGCAGGCCCTCAAGGAGATGAATTGGCACAGTGGCTGCCACAATGGGTAGACGCTTAGCAACAGCAGTAAGGATGACAGTGTTTTGTTCTATTGTGCATCGGACCACTATGGGTCAGAACTGACTCAACACAACCAAAAAATAACAACCTGTAAATCAATAATATACAGATGAAAATGCTTATCACATAAAGAATCATGAAAAGAATAAGAATTTCTTATTCTTTGTTCAAGGTTGCACACATGTAAATGCCATAATTTTCATTCAAGTCCAAAATTTTACCTCCCTGGTACAGTACTATTTTACACATATTTGACTTATCCTTCATTTCATAAATTTAGCTAAAATCAATAGTTAAATCAGAGCTTGTTATTCCAAGAACAAGGAAAGTCTGCTCTGCCAAATTCTTGTATGAGAGAGAGGTCCTATGGCCTTACTTCCTGAACATAGTTAGCAATTGAATTTTAATTATCTTTAGCTTATATTCCTCGGTGAAATATTGGACTTATTCACTTTCTTGCACATGTGCAGTGAGTTCTCAAGTTGCTACATGATAAGAACTTTTTGATCTATATTCCAAGGAGCATGTACACTTTCAGTATTCAAGGATGTCCAACTTCTGGAGGCAGCTCTATTTCTTCCAATGAGTTTTCTGTTTTATCAGTAGAATTCAATTTCAATAAATATCTCCTCATCAGAATGTGCTGCAAACACACTGTGTGAAAGTCACTTTATTAGATGTGAATAACAGAGTGGCAAGCAATAATATATGAAGGGATTTAAAAATCTCCTGGGGAAATTCCATTGTCCTGATTTCTGCTTGAGCAAATCTAATAGTACTAGTGAAAAATATATACCTGAACCAAATGTCAACTCTTCCAAGCCCTATAATGTTGATGAACAGAAGGACTGTGATATGTATAACAGGGTAAGTAGCCAAATCAGAGAAGACATTTTGTGAGCAGGCATGAAACTTGAACTGATATCTGCAGGATAAACAGGAAAATCTCAGTATCTGGGAACAACGAGAGAGGAAGCACAATCTCATCTTTAGAAGAGAGTGTGAAAAGAAGATGTGGTGGGGAGGAGCATTGTAAGTGTGAGGGGCTGACTGAAGTACAGGCTGGGTGAAGAAGGGAGATTGAAGGGCATACTTGGTGAGAAATGGAGGTTACAAATGAAGAGAGAAACCTTCTAATACATATAGTTTATTGATGGAGAAAATATTAGCAGTTTGATCATTATTCTGCCTAAAATGTGAGGAAAAGATTTAAGAGACAAATGCAGATGTTTATAATAGTAACAGAAGATGGAGATAAGAACACACATTCAAGAAATGTCAGAAATTTAGGATAGAGCAGATATACAGGTGAAATAGAGAGAACTGTCAAGAATGACTCCCAATGTTTTGAGGTGTAAAAATCACCTGGATTTACAGCAAAGGATCTCTCATGGGTCAAAGAGTGGAGTATAAGAAGTTGACTTTACCTCAGCCCATCCGAAGGTCACAGAAAAGACACTGTCTAATGACCACAAGACTCGCCTACCTCAAGTAGAATATTGAATTTGAGCCACTTGCTTGTCTTTATCATCAAATAAACAAAGTATAAAATCTCTAAGGGTCTCTGGTGTCCCCTAAAGCACTTTTTTATGATATAGAAGTGTCCTATAGTAGTGTTCCTTATGATATTATTAGAGGAGAAATCTCATTCCTTAATTCCTTGGTTGTACACTCGTATGTAAAATCCACAACTATATAACCACAGTGTTTTTCACTTCAACTCTTTTACTGGTTCCTTGGAGATTGCCATTGAGGGAGGTATCTGTGATATCTGGGTTGACTACAGAAACAAATACAGAGACACTCATACATGTGTAAGAAAGGGCTTTCTATAAAAAAAGAAATTGCACATTGAAAAAATATGCCACCTCTGTTAGATCAAGTCCATAAATCCGATTATTAGCCCTTGGATCTGATACCAGTCTATAAATTCCTCTATAGACTTGTACAACACATGCAATGACACTGAATGAAGGATGACCACAGGGCGGTGGGAAGAGAGTCTAGTGGGTTCAGTGGTGGTGGCAGCATCTCAATCTCACGTGTGAATCTCCACGTGGCTCCTCCAGCTCCAGGGCTCTGGTTCAATCAGTATAGCTCCATGTGTCCTGTCAGCAGGAAGAGGAAGCAAAGAGGATATGTATCCCACTTCCAGAAAGGAAGACTACAGTTCCTAGAATCCTCAAAGGGTTATGCCCAAGCAGAGGTCTCATTGGCTATGACCTGATCGATAGTTTGGACTCCACTCCTCGCAAGCTGACAGGAGATTACATAACTGCCACAATATCTATCTTCCCCCATTTCTACTTTTTTGTTTACTTGTTCAATATCTTTTATATTTCAAATGAAAATTATGAAAATCACACCTTGCTAGTGGTCTTATCTCATTTATACAACAAGGACGATCCATTACTGAAGTGGATTATGACCACAGGAAGAAATTAATTTTATTTATTTATTCACTTATTTATCTATTTGCTTATTTATTTATGCTAGAAGTCTTATTAAATTTGGGGGAATACAATTGGATCCATAAAGCATTTAATATGTGTGTCATGTAGTGAATCCTTTAAGGCAGCTCTTTTGGTCATAGTCTTTCACAGTCATTCCCACCAAATGACTGGACTGCTGTTAGGTGCCAAAGAGTCAGCTCCGGGCTGAGCTCCGGTGGCATAGTGGTTGTGTGCAGGACTGCGGCCCACTGAGTTAGCGGTTCAAATCCAGCAACAGCTCTCTAGGAACAAGGCTGGGCCTCCAACTCCCACGAGGGGGCAGTGATGCCCCCACACACACAAAAGAGCCAGTTCCAATGCAGTGACACAATGCACATCAGAAGGAAACTGCTCTGTACTCCAGCTTCCTCACAATAGCTGCTATGTGTCAGTCCACTGTTGCAGCAACGGGGTCAATCAGCCGGTTGAAAGCCTTCCTTTTTGACATCACCCCTCTGCTTAACAAACATGATGTCCTTTCTCTATGACTGGTCTCTCCTGAGAACATGTCCAAAATATGTAAGATGAAGTCTTGGATTCCTTGCCTCTAAGAAGCACTCTGTCCATATTTATTCCAAACAGATATATTTATCCTTCTCAAATCAAAGATGATTCTAATCTTCTTCAACAGCACCACAACTCAAACTCATCAATTCTCTATAGATCTTTCTTACTCAATGTTCAACTTGTACATGAATGTGAGGCAAGGGAAAATACCATGGTTTGTGTTAAGTGCACCTTAGTCCTCAAAGTCACCTCCCTGCTTTTCAATATTCTAAAGAGATCCTGGGAAGCAGACTTGTCCCATACAATGGGTCATTTGATCTCATGGTGATGCTTCCATGAGCATTGATTATGTGGATACAAGTAGGACAAATCCTCGACAACTTCAACAATTTGTTCATTTATCATGATGTTCCCTATTGGCTTAGTGGTGACAATTTTGGTCTTCTTTACATCGCATGGTAATTCATAGGGAAGGTTGCAACCCTTGATCTTCATCAACAAGTGTTTCAAGTCCTCCTTACTTTGAGGAAGCAAGATTGTGTCATCTGCATATCTCAGGTTGATAATAAGACATCTTCTAACCACGGTGCCAAATTTTTATCCTATGATCCAATTTCTTTAGTGATTTTCTCAGCATACAGATTGAAAGAGTGTGGTGATAAACATGTTTCTTCACTTAACATCATGCAGTACTTGATTGTTCTACTCACACTTCTTTTTGATCCACGTGCCATTTCTGTATGAGCACAATGACGTGTTCTTGGGTTTCCATTTTTATCAAGGCTATTCAGGGTTTGCTTAGATCCACAAATTTGAATGTTTTGGCATACTCAATAATATACAGATAAATGTGTTTTTGTTGTTCTCTGTTTTGAGCTAAGATCTATCTGATATCAATAATGATATTTTTGTTTCTTGTCCTCCTCTGAACCAGCCTGAACCTCTGGCATTTCCTTGTCAATGTAAACCTGCAATCATTGTTAGATTGTCTTTAGTGAAATTCTACTTGCATGTGATATCAGTGATATTTTTCTATAGCTTGAGCATTCTGCTGAGTTAGCTTTTTTTGGAATGGGTACAAATATAGATTTGATATTTCCAGTTGGCCAAATAGCTGTGGACAAAATTTCTAAATAGCTGTCTATTTCCCAGCATTGACACGTATTTCCACTGCTTCTACAGCTTGTTGAGACATTTCCATTAGTATTCCATCAATTCCTGGAGCCTTATTTTAGGTTAATATTTTAGTGTAGCTTAAACATCTTCTTTCATTTCCATTGATTCGTTCTCATGCTACGTTCTGAAATGTGGGCATATTTTTTTTTTTTGTTCTTTTTAGCGCTGTGACTCTCTGGTTTGGGATTTGTTTTGCTTTTATGCCTCCTATATCAATCAATAGTTTGTCCATAGAATCTTTCAAGATTTCAGCTCAAGGCTTCATTTTTTTCTTGAGTTCTTTCAGTTTAAAATATGATGACCATGTTTTGTCCTTTAGGTTATCTAACTGTAGGTTTTGTACATTTAACTATAACATTTTCTCTTCTACTGGCCTTTGAAATTTCTATTCAGTATTTGACTTCATCATTTCTTCCATTTACTCTAGGTACTCAATGATTAAGAGCAAGTTTCACAGTACCTTCTGACATCTACTTTGATCTTTCTTTCCTTCTTTTAAATGAATTGTTGCTTTTTTATGAATGATGCTCTTGACATCCTCTCACAGCTCATCAGATCTTTTGTTTTCAGTTTCCAATTAATCAGATTTGTTCTTGAGATGTTTTCCAATCCAGGTGTGATAGACTCAAGGTCATATTCTGACTCGCATTGACTTATTACATTTTCTTTATCCTTAATCTGTTCTAAGTATGAGTAATTGATGGTCTGTTCCAGTCAGACTTTGGCATGGTTTTAGGTGCTGATATAGAATTTCCCCACACCCACACACACCCCCCCACACACAGATATAGTCTATTTTATTCTTGTGCAGTCCATCTTGAGAAGCCCATTTTTATAGTCACCATTTCTATGTTTGAAAAAAGGTATTTTCTATGATCAAATCATTTATATTGCAAAACTCTATCCTGTGACATTCTGCTACCTTTCTATCACCAATACCATATTTTCTGAATACCCTTTCTTCTTTATTTCTGATTTTTGCATTTCAATCACCAAAAATTATCAAGACATTTTGATTGCAACTTTGATCAATTTCTCACTGAAGATGGTGACAGAATTCTTCAATTTCTACATCATTAACGTTCACTGCTGATGCATTAATTTGAGTAATAGTTGCATTGACTGGATTTCCTTGAGGGCAGATAGATATAATCCTATGACAGACAGCCTTGTACTTGTGGATGAATGTACATAAACAATGAATGGAAAGCTGTTCCTCTTCATTTTATCATTCCCAGCAGAGTAAATCACACAATTTTCTGGTTCAGAATTGCTGATCCCAGTCCATTTTAATTTACTAAAGTTTAGGATATTTCAGAATATGAATAAAGCAAAGCAACAAAATTTTTCTTATTTACCAAAAAATACATAAAAAGTGATTGATGAGATTTGGAAAAGGTGCAATAATCCAAGTTCTAAACCATATCTACAGATTTTTGCAATTTTTTCCCCTAAATATCACACTCTGGCATGAGAATTGCAATTTGAGCAGATAGCTATATTGAATGTAGCTATACATATATTTTACTACTTTAAAATTCATTCTCCCAAATAATATTTTATAAGGTAAGAACTACCTAAAACCACTTCTTTAACGTCATGCATTGGTTTCCCCCTACAAAAAGGCATGTAACAGATATTGAAATAATACATATGAGTTACATAAACTATGGTAAATAAAACAAAAAAATTCTTATATTGGAATAGGCTAGATGTGCTTCATTTTGAGCAGCACTGAGGTGCTAGCTGTACAGCATTTTTCACATTGGTGGCATGTCTTCTGTGTGCATATTTAACAATATGGGGACCTATTGATGATCACTGAGCCAGCCTTAAGAGAATATTTTTATTCACATTTTATAAAGAAAATGATGTCTTCCCACTCAGATTTGCCTTGCGCTGAGGAAAAAAAGAGTCACCTGTCATATTAGAATAGGCCAGAATCACCTGTCATGATTAGGATGCATGACAAAGTTAACAGCACTTGCCATGTGACTGCAGTAAGATATTACCATAAATCTTCCTCAACCATGTTTTATCATATAAAGTCAGGATCATGATGAATGTCTCAAAAGTGAGCTATGGATGACAAATGAAGAATTTGTCATGTCACACACAATGGATTAAGATCCGCAGTGACAAAAACATGCGATTCTTCCAGCCAAAGTCTGACTCCCACCAAACAACCTCTCCCTGCATGGGTCTGGGAAGAAGGTGGAGAAGATGCTGATGGGATTCCCCCTGAAGTGGTATCCTAGTGTGTATAAAATGAGCTCTCTGAGGAGGAAGGATCTGATTACCAGCAAGAGCCAGGAGTAAAGTGTGTCCTCTGGACTCGAGATTTCAGGGCAAATTGACTCATGAACCCAACAGTCAGCTCTACCTTGGGAGGAGTTGCAGTAAAACCAGGAATCCGCGGATTGGACAGAGCAGTGGACCTCAGCCAATAGGCCAACTAAAGATGAGTGCTTTTGTGCAGAGGGCTGCCTGGTGGAGTGGGGTGCCCCTGGACACTTGATTGAGGAAATTGGACTGGCTAACTCATGGAAAATGGACCTAAATAACTTTAGGACTGACGCTTACTGAAGTGGGATGCCTCTGGTCACTTAAGTCAGAGAGTGAGATGATTGTCTCTGGCTGTGCTTACAATAGAGTGATATGCCCCATTTGGACGTTTATTAGCGGACTTGAAACTTTGTAACATGTCCCCATGAAAAACTTCCCTGAGCATTTCTCACTGGCATAAAATACAACTCATGAACTTCCTTAATAAACCCTTTAAACATGAATTTTATATGTGACTTTCTGTGTATGCGTTACAATATGAGATCCTAAAGGTAAATTACAGATCATTAATTAAGACTGTATGCTAGCAATGCTTAATTTCTTTCTCAGAAGATATTTTGGGAAACTGAGTTAAGTTTTGTGTGTGAAAATGGAAGGTCACACATCTTTCTTTGGAAAGGGCACTACTATGGATCTCTTCTAGTGTGTTAATTAGATAACAGTCTTTCAAATATCTTGGCATAGACAAGTGAATGCATTCAGCAGTGGGTTCATTTATTGAAACATTTCAATTGGTATTCTGTCATTCTCTTGGAGCCTTATTTTCCATCAATGTCTTCACTACAGCTTGAACTTCTTCCTTCCATGTGTGCTACCTCATGAAGTAGTTGAATGTGAACTATTTTTGTTACTGTGACCCTATGGATTACTTATACCTGCTTTGAATGCTTCTTATTTTATTCAATATTTTGTACGAATCCTACAATATTAAAGTTTGGCACTTAATCTTTGTTTCCCTTCTTTCAGCTTGACAAACACCCTGCATACTGCTCTCTTTGGTTTTCCAGCACTCAGTTCATTTATCTATTGTACTATATTACTTTTCTTTGTCTTATTGAGCAACCCTTTGACATCGTCTGTTCAACTACTCTACTTCACAGTTTCTTACTTTTACTTTAGCTATTCTATGCTTTCAGGGCGAGTTTAAGAGTTTCATCAGACATCCATTTTTGCCTTTTCTTTATTTAAAGAATTGTTTGCTTTCTTCCTTTATGAGATCCTGGCATAATCAAACAGCTCTTCTGTTCTTCAATTATTAGTACTCAATCTTTCCAATCGATTCTCTATGTAGTTTCTAAATTCAGGCTGAGGACACTCAAATTCCTGATTTGGCGCTCATGGACATATTCTAATTCTTGAGCTTCAATTTGAAGGTAAAAGTGAACAATTAAATGGCGTATCCCCTCACTGGCCCCTACCCTTGTTTGGCCTGAGAGTTGTTCTTGATGTTATTGGAAGGAAGAAAAAAAAACTACATACAATGACAAAGTTGTTGGTCTTTAAAAGTTCTGAGAGAAAACCTTAACTTTCTTCTATCTTAGAATTTTTTAGAGATTATATGTAAGCTTTAAAATAGCTAACCTTTCTTACTTCTTCTATATCCTTTCTTCTCTTTTTTGTCTATCCCTTTTCCACTGCTACCACATAATTTTTTTGTCTGAGATACCTTTGAAGGATCAGCTCGTGTCATTGCATAGTCTTAGACCTAAAACCAGCATGGGAAAGGTGCATTCTGTGTCAGATCTCTACTGAGCAATACCATTCAGAAAAAAGTGCGGCGCTATTTAATACCAAGAAATATGGTTCTTGGAATAATGAGTAGTCACATGTATCCCGAAGAAGGCTACTCCTGTGTGTTTTATGTTCACTAATTTGAGTTTACATGTAGCATAACAGAGAAATATGAAATATTAATATAATTTACTTTGGCTTTTGGCATTTGCCACCCAGGGACACAACAACAAAACATGCATGTCATTTTACTGCTAGATTCTCCCTACACTTATATACACACACACCATTCTGACCTCAGACACATCAATCATTCGGTGAAAATAATATCAGTTGACTGAACATATTTGATCTGATATTCACTTAGTTAGATGAAGCAGAGGCAAAATGAAAATAGTGAAATATGGGACAGTGTCTGATGTCTTTTTACTTTGTGCCACCAAAATATTCATTTAAAGAAAAACATGAATAATCAAGGAAACCAAGATTTATCAATAACTCCTGTGAATGTTATTCTAATTCATCAGGTTTGAATTTCCCTGCAAAGGAATCCTACAAGAATTGCTCTAGGCATTTTACTTAATGTTTCACATTCACTTGAAAGATTCTTCCTGTCACACAGTTTATTTCATAGTTTTATTTATGATCTAAATATATTATTCCCTTTAGGGTCCACTTTTTCCCAGTCATCTGTTTCCCTTTAAAATTGAATTTATCTGTATCTTAGCTTAACTTCCTTGATGAAAGGCTTGCAAGTTTCCTATGACTAAGTCCAGGTACCAAAGAAATGTCTCACAACTCAATTTAAATTAATTTTAGTTAAGACCAAGTCTTGCAGATAGCAAGGTAGTAGAGCAATTAACCAACGTAATTTGATATCCATGTCTCAGTGTCTTGGTTTTCAGATGATAAGATAAAGTCTACCTGTCTGGGCTATTGCCTTTGCAAAAAATATAAAACCATCTGATATTCATTTTAACAGTACATAAATCATGGCAACATACATAAATCAAAGCAGTGTTTTCCATTTCAGACTCCAAGAGCCAAAAGAGATAAGCTGATCTTAAAAGATCCAAATAAGTGAGGCAAACAGATGTCAGAGACTTTGCATTTCAGAATTGTTCCCCCAATAAGAATGTCCATTTCTCCTACTGAACATGCAGCTTTAGTAAAGATGAAATCTGCAAACCATTCCTTCTGCTATTAACTCCCTCCAGCCTAAAGCAAAAGATGCAGGCCTAAAATGAGTCAAACATAGGCTAAATGAATGATCAAAAAACGACATTCAATTTCATTGCCTCATTTGTACAAGAATGTTTACAAGAATATGTCTCTACTTCCTGTGGGTTTCTTTTGAGAACTAATTAATCATATGCTTTAGAAAACAAACTAAATATACCACTTTTAAATTAGTGGCATGGGTGATATCACAAAGGAATCCTGGTGATGCACAGGTTAAGCACTTGACTGATAAAGAAAAGGTTGTTGGTTCAACTCAGCAGATGCTCCATGTGAGAACGATTGGGCATTTTGTTACCATACTGATGTACAGCTTTGTATGTGTCAGGTCTACTCTGTCTCATATGACTGCTATGAGTTGCGATGGTTTGAATATTTTTTTCAGTTCCTTCAGCTTTTGATGCTTCCTGTATCACTCGCTAGTTTGCTCAACGAATCTTTCAGGAGTACCTCTCATTTTTTGAAGTGGAGAAAGACTGAAAATGTTCTTCCTTTTAGATGTTCTAACTTCAACTTTCTGCACATTTCTTTGTAATTCTTTACCCTGTTTTTTTTTTCAGTCACCTTAGTTTGAATTTCCTTGTATAGCAAATCCAATGAAATACATCCATATAGAGAAAGGAATTTATACAATGAAAATGGCTTACATAATTAGATATACAAGAGGTCAAAATCCCTATCTGAGAATGCTCCAAAGACATGTGTCAGATATTAGACTAGCAGCTTCTCCTGAATCCAATACCAACAGGAAGATGAAACCTATGACTAGAGAGTCAGATAATCCAAAGTTGGCAGTTAAGATGACAGGTTCCTGACTGCTGCCTACATAGGTAGATAATGTGATAGGCCCCTGATGAAAGTTAGAAGAAGCAGCTATCAGAGGGTGGGCTAGCTGCAAGATACAGACTAAGCAAATAGTCAACAAGCTTTTCCATGGTCTACTTATATGGGAAGTAGGCCAGACAAAGGAAGCTCCCTTTCAATTGGTTGGATCACGATTGTGATATAACGATGTCCATAACCTCCCTTAATCTTATAACTTATTGACCATTCATAGCAGATCCCATTGTGGAGATAGTTACATTGTATTGATTAAATTATGAAAACTAATTCAGTTATAACTGGTAAACCCCAGAGTCGACTGGTGGAGCCAAGTTGACACCAAAACCTTCATTATCACACCAATTCCCAGAATAGAAAACCAGATGACTGCCTCATTGTGCTATTCCGGGTAGACTAGAGGAACAAATTCAAGGACACATATATGGATATAAGGAATGGGTTTATATTCAAGAGGAACAGGACATTGAAAAAACATCCCAGCCCAGTCCAGCTCAAAGTCACAAGTCCAATATTAACCCATATGCTGGAAATCAGTCCATAAAGTCTCCTTCTGACTCATGAAGTTACAGGTCAGTGGGTACAGAGTCCTGGCACCGACAGGGGTCTCCCCATGGCTCCTTGCTTCCAGGGCTCAGGGTCCATCAACAGCATCCTATGGTGGCAGAAGCAACTCATCACTTGCAGAGGCCTCCATGTGGCTGCCCCAGTCTCAGAGGTCCAGCTCCATCAGGGCAAAACTGTGTGGTCTCTCCACCGGCTACTCCAGCCTCCCAGACGCCGCCATTCTGTGTTGCCTGTGGTTAATCATCTCTGAAACTAACTCCCAACAACTGGGGAAGATAGTTTCTGATCTTCACAAGGGAAATATTGCGAGATTTCCCAGGAGTCTCAGGTGAAAGCCATGCCCACACGGAGGCCTCATCGGCTACTCAATGGCTATCTCCAGATAAACAGGCCAGACTCTACCCCTACATTTCAATCATAAAATTAACATAAGCACCTGACTGCCACACTGATTCAAAATGTCCAATAAATTCTTTCATGCCTACGCTATCAATGTTTATGTGTTTTATTTGATTTTCATGAAGTTTTAATTTTCTTAGATTCATACTTTGTATAGCTCACTTTATAATTATTGCTGAAGTTTTGTAGCTATTTTTTTCTCATTTTGAGTCATGTAACATATGCAAGGAGAGGTCTTTAATGTATTCATTTTATTTTATTAAGATAGATAGATGATTAGTTGAGCATCATTCTAACTTGTGGAAGCATTTCTCCCGTATTAGTATTTTGAATATGTTTTAATGTAAGGCACTGCTCTTCTGGCTCAAGGTCATACAATGTTCCACAAAGTTTTCACTGGTCATTTCTTTTGAAAGTGAATTGCCAGCCCCTCCTCTCTGGTATGTCTTTTTCTGACTTCTCAACTGTAACCTGCACACATTCAAAGACCCGGCTGTTCTTTGAAGTACCGATGACAGAGTCTCCAGGGAGATAGCAACATAGAAGGGATCTTACTATGAAAAACTGATAAATTTGTATCGTTATTTATGTTTAGTATACAATTCATAAAATAAATGTTTTTCATATTAACTTCATCATGTATCACAAACAGCAACAGTATTTATGGGCCCAATAATTTCATCTACTTCATCATTTGTTAATTTATTGTTTTAACAAAATATATCTGGCTCGTGTCATGTAAACACAATAAACAAATTTAAAATGGTTAAAGAAAGTTCTAAGATCCCTTGTGATATGATCACTGAAGACAAATGGATGCAGAGGAAAACATGGTGGAGGAAGCTGATGGTGCCCAGCTACGAAATGATAAAACACCTGGGGTCGTAAAGACTTGAAGGTAAACATGCGGCCATCTAGCGCAGAGGCAGCAAAGCCCACTTGGAGGAAGCACACCAGCCTGTGTGATCATGAGGGGTCAAAGGGAGTAGGTATCAAGCATCAAAGAACAAGAATCACATCACTACAAATGAGGGGAAGTGCAGGATGGGAACCCAAGACCCATTTGTGGGCAATTGAACATCCTTCTTACAGAAGAGATGGGCCAGTCAGGATGCAGTGAAGTAATGATGAAACATACGTTTCTCTAGTTCATAAAGACTTCCTCTCCCCCAACTATCATGATCCCAAGTCTACCTTACGAATCCAATTAGACTGAAAGAGGAACACTGGTACAGATAGAAACTGGAAATACAGAAAGTCCTGGACAGACAAACCTCTCAGGACCAGAAGAGAGGGGGGAAAAACAGATGGGTAGAGGGAAGGTGGGGTAGAGAGGGGGAGCCAATCATAAGGATCTACATATAACCTCCTATCAGGAGGATAGACAGTGGGGGAATGGGCAAGGGGAGACATTGGGCAGTATAAGATATAACAAAATAATGATAATTTATAAAGTACTGAGGGTTAGAGGTGGAGGGGAAAGCAGGGAAGGAGGGTAAAAGATGAGGAGCGATGTCAAGGACTCAAGTGGAAAAGTGGATGTTTGAAAAATGATGACAACAGCAGGCCTGAGAGAAGATGCTTGGCACAGTATATGTATGTATGGATTGTGATCAGCGGGGTATGAGGGCCCGCTAAAATTTTAAAAGAAAAGATTTTTTTTAAAGAAAAGAAAGTTCCAAGCTAATTAAGAAGACAGGAATGCATATAAGAAATTGCATTACAATGGTATAAACTTTGAATTATACCCTTTAATAACCCAAACTTTAATGATAACATGGACATAGGAGTGATTTTTTTGTCCCTTCCCCAAAGAGATGCCCTTTTAATGGGACTTGAAAGATACATAGTATTTTGCAAGGCAAAAGAATCATAGGTCACTCCAGGCAATGATATAATCTAAAGATGAAAACTAAAATAGAAAACATTTCAGACAATATTAAGGCTGAAGATGATACCTAGATTGAATACTATTGTTGGAATTGCTTTGGGAAACCAGCACTGGACGTCTCGAATTTGAGGTGGCCGTGGCGGGGTAAAAGGGGAAGGACTCAAGGTGAACTGATGGTGATGTCAACCATTGACTCAGACATAAAAATAATGATGTGGGTGGTACAGGACCTGGCAGTGTTTCATTGTGTTGTACATAGAGCCACGATGAGATGGAATTCATTAGATGGCACCTGTGAGAGATAGGTTTATTGTACCCACCGGGGCACTCAGAACGTGTGATGTTAATCAGATTGCAGTTTGATTGGGCAAATAGATAAGTGGCTCTGCATGGCCTGCCCCCCTTTCTCTTGATGTTTGGTGATCAAATCAGCTGCAGCTGCCTTAACTACATCTCTGCCTCAACTTTTGAGCAACATTATCTGTGGGAAAAAGCCAACCCATGGATCATGTCACGAGAACTTGAGGCTCCTTCCAGACCTGCTTTGTTATACTGTTGAGGTATTCAGCAATTGAGCTTGAGGCTGTTGGATCCTGTCATCTTGCATTGCTTGAGTTTGACATTTCATCTGGGTCTGCTTCGCTAAACATCTTAGCTGCTGCCTGCTGGTGATCTGTCCTGCTGTTTGCTGCCTGTGGGCAGACCCTGCCTGCCTTCCCTGTGGGAAGACTCAGATGTCTGCTTCCTTGGCCTTGGACTCAGCAGTCCTGGTGAGTTGAAGAATTTCCAGTATATTAACCGTTCCATGGGAGTGAGTTAAACTGAGCCCTCTGTACTGCTGTGTGGACTAATTCACTTTTTGTTTGTCTGTTTGTTTTGGGGGGGGGCATCACTGCCTTTTGGTGGTGGGAATAGGAGACCCAGCCTTGCTGCTGGATTTGAACCGCCCACCCAGTGGGCCGCAGTCCCGCACACAACCACTACGCCACCAGGGCTCAGCCCGACTAATTAGATTTTATATTCTTTTTTGCTGTATAAATATATATAGTCCTATATATAGATAAACTTTCAGACATATACATATATATATACTGTCTCTTCTCTCTGAAGAACATAGCCTAACACAGCACTTGGCAATCATAAAGAAAAGACACTTTTATGATCTAGATTTCAGACAAGTTTAAGCAGAATAGATTCTCATAGGTCTTCAAGGTACCTACAGTACTTTAAACATCAAAGGGAATGAATGGCAACATCTGCCATCCACAGTAGACTTCTATCACACTCTTCATTTTGATATAATTATAGATTTATCTCATGGTAAAATAGAGGAGAAAATATTAATCTATTTCATTTTTGTTGCATGAAGAGGAATTCCCTGAAAAACTTTATTCAAAAAAAATTAAATTACATATTGCAATGGATAAATCTGCAAAGCCTCTTTTTTACATTTTTAAAGGCAAAGATGTCATTTTCATGATTTTGGTGATGATAAAACTCAACCTGTGGTATTTCCTATTATCATATGGATGTTTAAAAGTTGAATAGTGAAAAGAAGAATCAGAATAAGCAGCAGAAGCAACAGGAGGAGGAGGAGGAGAAAAAGAAGAAGAATCACTGCATTTGAACTAGGCTGGAGAAGAATATTGAATGAACTGAACAATATGCCCAAATTCATCTTAGAGAAAATAAAAGCAAAATGGTCTTTTGATGTAAGGATGATGAGACACTGACTAGCTTTGGTTCTGAACACATCCTCTGGAAAGACTAATCTTTAGGAAAGAGTATCATACGTAGTAAAATAGAAAGCCAGCAACCAGAAGGGAATCTTCAATGAGATGAATTTTGCATAGCCATAGCAATGAGCTCAAACATCTTATCAAGAAAATGGCCACAGGACCAAGCAGCATTTTATTGTTATATATCAAGTCACTATAAGTCAAAACCAACTCAACAGAAACATATGAATTATTTGTGCAACTGTTTTAAGTTTTTTGAGCTTATGTAAAATAAAGACTATATTTCATTTAAAAATTAACAACAATGACATAGATTCACAGGAAGCTACAGAATTAGTGTAGGAAGATCTTTCATGTAACACCTTCACTTAGTTTCGCTTAAGAATTTTATTTATAAACCTCTAATGTAATATCCAAACCAAACAACCTGCACTTTTACAACTGTGTTTATTTCTATGTTAATTTTTTCACATATGTAAATATCAATATCAAGATACAAAATTATCCCATCACCATGGAACTATCCCTTATAGTTTCCCTAGATAGCTCTTCCTTTATCAACAGGTTAACCAACCAATAAGCAAGCACTTACTGTTCAAAATATGGTGATCAACTTCATGCAGACCAAGAGCTTGTGAAGAAAAGACATAGGCTGAGGTTTAGTTTCAAGATGCAAAACATATAGTCCACTGCAAAGACCTATAATATATTATAATATATGTAACCATGAATATATAAATGAAATACTAAGTCCAAAAACTTGAAAGGGAAAAACTTTACAGTAAGAAAATTGAAGATAACATTTTTAATTGGGGACTGATTCAGCTCTTATCACAATTCATCCATCCATCCATCCATCCATTCATTGCATTAATCACATTTGTACATTTGTTGTCTTCATCATTTTCAAAATAGCTTCTTTATACTTGTGGTCTTGGTATCAGCTCCTCACTTTTTTCCCTTCTTTCCCCACCCTCCCTTCCTTATGAACCCTTGATAATTTTTTTTTCATATCTTACAGGAACTGATATATCCCTTCAGCCACTTTTCTGTTTTCAGCACCCTCTGGGCGGGGGTTATATACAGATCATTGTGATTGGTTACCACCCCCCCACCTTACTCTTACCCTCCTGGTATCACTACTCTCCTTATTGGTCTTGAGGGTTTTTTCTGTCCTGGATTTCCTGTGTTTCCAGCTCTTAACTGTAACCATGTACCTGCTCTGGTCTAGCCAGATTTGTAAGGTAGAATTGGGTTCATAGAAGAAATAAAGGAAAGTTGCATGTTTCATTAGTGCAATACTTCACCCTGACTGCCTTGTCTCTTTCTTGTGACCCTTCTGTAAGGAGATGTCCAATTTTGTACAGATAGGCTTTGGGGTCCATTCTGTGCTCAAACACAATGATATGATTTTTTTTGTTCTGGGTTTTTGATGCTTGATACCTGATCCCATCAACACCTCATGCTCACAAAGGCTGGTGTGCTTCTTCAGTGTGGAATTCTTTGCTTCTCAGCTAGATGGTCCCTTGTTTATAAAGAAAACTTCTTAAGAAATGAAAATTCTCTTTTATTTCTCTTACTCTTCCTTCCATACATCAAAGCACTCACTCTAACCACATTTATGCATAATTTCATTTCCACAATTCTAAAAGAGATTGAGTGAATCAAAAGTGAAATAAATGTTAGATGCTCTCTAATTAGACCTACTGTCAATGTCACTTAATGTGAATATGTTTGACCTTAATTTCTCTCAATCGTATGATTTTCAGTTATCACAGAAATTTATGTTCGGATTACCATTGTATAAAATTATATTTGATCTTCTTCACTCTATCCCTAGACCCTGTACAATCTATTTGACAAAAATGTCAAAAAAATCTAATGAAATTGTAGATGAGACACCATCTCATTAGAAAAATCTTTGGTGGGAAGGGAGTATTAAGAACTAGAGGAACGTTGTGCTTCATTGGTGTTGTGTTACACCCTGACTGGCTCATATCTTCCTTGTGATCCTTCTGTGAAGACATGTCCAATTGTCTACAAATGGGCTTTGGGTTTCATCTCAATGGCCCCACCACCACCAATTCACATTGGGTATGATTTTGTTCTGGGTATTAGGTGCCTGATACCTGGTTCCAATGACACCTCATGATCACCCAGACTGGTGTGCTTTGTCCATATGGACTTTGTTGCTTTTCAGCTAGATGGCTGCTTATTTACTTTCAAGCTTTTAAGACCACAGACACTATATCTTTTGATAGGCACCATCAACTTTCTTCAATATATTTGCTTATGCACCCATTTTGTCTTCAGCAATCATGTTGGGAAGGTGAGCATCACAAAATGTTGGTATGTAAGTCTGGGTAAAGTAAAGGAACAAATTCATAGACATGCATATGGATATAAGGAAAAGGTTCATATACAAGAGGAATATTGAGAAAGCATCCCATCCCAGTCCAGTTCAAAGTCATAAGTCCAATATTAACCCATCTGCCTGATATCAGTCTATAAAGTCTCCTTCCAACTCACAAAGTCACAGGCCAGTGGGTGCAGAGTCCTGGCACCGGAAGGGGTCTCCCCATGGCTCCTCGCTTCCAGGGATCAGAGTCCATCAACAGTGGTGGTAGAAGCAACTCAGCACTGATGGGTACCTCCACATGACTTCTCCAGCTACAGAGGTCTGGTTCCATCAGAGTAAAGCCGTGTGGTTCCTCCTCTGGCTCCTCCAGCCCCTTGGATGCTGCCATCTTATCTTGTCCATAGTTCATTGTCTCTGAGACTAATTCCTAACAACTGGAGAGATAGTTTCTCATATCCATGAAGGAAACATCGCGAGATTTCCCAGAAGTCTCCGGAGAAAGCCATGCCCACACAGATGTCTCATTGGCTACTCAATGGTTATCTTCAGATTAACAGGCTAGACTCCACCCCTACATCTCAATAATGAAATTAACATAAGCACATGACCGCCACAGTTGGATTATTAGAACGAAGTGCTTTGTGTTGAGGGAGTACTTGAGTCAAGTCCCAATGTCCATATGGAACCTTAATTCTTAACATATAGATATGTGTACACAGATCTGTTCCCCTCTTATATATATATATATATATGTATGTATGTGTGTATGTGTAGAAGTTTCCTTCCTTCCACGATCATGACCTCAATTCTGCCTTACAAAATGGGTTAGCCAGAACATGCACACTGCTACTGAGAAGAGCCCAAAGCACATGGAATCCAGGGTAGATAATGCCCTCAGGATCAACAAAAAGAATAGAGATACCAGGAGGATAAGGGGGAAGTGGAGAAGGGGAAATTGATCGCAAGGATAAGCATATAACCCCTTCCGAGAGAGATGAATAACAGAAAAGTGGGTGAAGGGCAACAGAGGATGAAATAAGATATGAAAATAATAATCTATAACTTATCAGGGGTTCATGACAGGGGTGGGGAAAAATGAGGAGCTGATATCAAGGGCTCAAGTAGAAAGAAAATGTTTAGAAAATGATAACAGCAGCATGTGTACAAATGTGCTTGACACAAGGAATGATGGTGTGGATTGTGATAAGGCATGTAAGACCCTTCAATAACAGTATTTCACTTTAAAAAAGACACAAAGCAAAATGCTTTGCCTTGAGTTGAAAAAAAAAATGTTTGGTGTCTTACATTGTGTTTGAAATAAAACCTTTATGCATACTTCCTTCTTCAGCAAGCACACAAGAAACAGTAACAAACCTAAATTACTGCTATCAAATTGATTCCAACTGATATTAACCCAATATAGGGCTTCTGATATTGTACATCTTACGAAGAGCAGAGTCATCTTTCTCTGCTGGAGCAGCTATTGAGTTTGAATTATTGAACTTGAAGCTATCATCCCAATATCATATCTACAGGATCATCAGGGCTATTTCTCTAGCTTCTGGGAGCGGAGCCTAACTAACCGTCTCTTCTGTGATTACCCTAAGTGAAGCAAACTACTTCCTTCAAGATCACAACAGAAGGAGCCCATGTACAATTACTGATCTTCATTCTACTATGACTTAGGATAAGACTCTCAGGTCACCTGGGCCCACATATCCTCATGGAGTTACCTGAAACCTTTTAGGGAACTATAGAAAACCTGTCTTCAAACTTTGTCTACCATGTGCTATTTTCCTTACTGTCACAGTTGATTTTAAAAGCACTCTAATAAACCTCCCCTGTGCTAACTTTTGTCTCAGAAACTGCTGCTGGAAAAACTCAGTCTATGACCATTACCACGGTCTACAAAGACATATGAAAACTGGACTCCACATACCTTCCTATTTACCTCACTTTCATAACCCCTTGGATCACTACACTCCAGATAGAAAATCCTCCATTTGGTTTCTTAACTGCATCCACCCTTTTAAGACCTCTGTGTTTTCATCTGCAGGTATAATCTTCCAGTTTTTTAAGTCATGGATATTTTTTCATCAGTATCAGATGATCTGATAATCAAGATAAGAATAGACTTACTTATACTTCCTTACTAACTGTAGTGAACAATTTTGATTATTAGTATTATTTTTGCCACAACAAAGATTCTGTGTCTAGGTAAAATGGGGGTATCTACCCTCTGTACAATCAGAGCTGATGATACCCACACTGAATTATTTGCTATAGATTAGTACTAAGCCTAGTATGCCCAGGTTCTCCTTACATATGATTTAGTCTTCTCTTGCTTTTCACTTCTCATTATTCAGATATTAGACCCTCAAACCCCTTCCCAAACCATTCTGTCTCTAATAACCTTTAAAGGCTTCATTTTCTATACTCTTCATTAACTTTTTAATTTTGAAATAGACTTTATTATCTTCCTCTAGTTGAATGGAAGCTCTAAGAAACAGGAGTTTCATATGTTTGATTCACCACTATGTTTCCAGTGCCTGGGAGAGTACTAACAGCATAAAATGAGATCTGTAGGTCCCTATTAAATGAATGCAAAACTCAAGCATGCCTCAAGAATTGGTTTTATCATTGCAATTCCAAAAGAGAAATTAGTTTCCAACCTAAGTTTTAGAAATAGTTTGGTATCAGAGACCAGTAACATTTTGCCATGCATACACACACACACACACACACACACACACAATGATTTTGACATCAGTCTTTTGGCTACAAAAGTTTTCTTTACATTGTGAGAGTATTTTAATTGATTAAAATTTAATTTGACTCATTAAATCTTCCTGATTTATTGAATATTCTTTTAGAGGCATTGGACTTTTTTTTGAAGACCTCACAATCATTTTAAAACTCATTTCCTATGACAGCATTCTTACTCTTGGTTGTACTGTTATGGAAAACAAGTAGCCTTCGATATGTAGGAACCAGGTGTTCCTATCTGCTCCTCGCCAATGGTGAAAGAATTATACAAGACAGTGATAGACAAGCATGACCTCCGACCAAAAGAGAATGTGATAACCCTGGAGGCAGAGGGCATGGAGACAAGCTGTGTACAAAGGATGAATAGTGAACATCAAGCATGCACATGTGAATTCACTTACAGAAATTACTGTTTTGTTGAAGTAGAGCAATCACTTTAAGATATGCACTTTCAAAGTGAAAAGTAGAGCTTGCCATAAATTCTATAAAATGTACATCTTAGAACATTCTGGGGCCTGGACCAAAATGAAAATACCTAACTTTAAATGACTACAGCTGTATTTTGCTATCAGGACCCTAATACATAAATGCACTTTGACATCTCTGGGATGGATTTGTGTCCATATGTTCCTTAAATGCATGCTTCCATTTTGCACATACCAACACCTGGCCCTGGCAGGAAATCAGAAATAATATTCAAAGAAACTCTGTACCATCAGTACTAAGTACAAACAGCTTAGTGATGGATATTTTACATATGGTACTCCAAGTTTGAATTGCAAAAGGCTGAATAGATTACTCCAGCCCGAACACGCTAACATCCTTCAAAACAACAACTTTGCAACAGAAGCATTTTCCTAAAAAATGAGGCATCTTTTGTCGGAAAATGCATTCTAGATAAGTAATTCCAAAGCATGAATATTCATCATATTGGAACTTTGAAAATAATATCATTTTGATGGGGAGATAGTTTTATTAACAACCAAAATCCCACTGCCATAGATGCTACACATAATTCATCTTGGGTTTTATTCCAACACCTCCCAGAATTTGGTTTTATAGTAACAGGTTACTTTGAAACAGGTTACTGTTGTTGGCAAGTTATTGTTTGTTTTCAAAATTCTAAATCTGCTACTTAAAGTCTTTCATAGAAGAAAATAATAAATTATGATTAAACTCAAATTATTAAATACTATTGCTTGCAAGAAATGAGATATAGATTTTAAGTTATTCTGTAGTCTCATATGTCTGAAATTGTAAAATAAATATTATTATTTCTACATGCTTGGAAAAGTGTAGCTTCCTTATACTGTATTAAACAAACATGTTCACCCACCATACTATCAGCACTTTTCATAGAAAATGCACTATTGAGCAATAAAAAGAAAAATAAACTCAATCTAAAACAAACAAGGTGATCCTGATGAAATATTTTATTAGTAAAATATACAAGAATTTAATGCAAAGGCTCGGACTTTTAGTGAGGCTAGCTAGTTTAGCTTTCTATTCCCATTTGACTCCATCTTTAATTGGTAATATGTGAAAGTGTCTGTTTTTCTTTATCTGAGAATCCTTCATGTATAATGTTGAAAAACATTTTGCTAAGTTTTATGAATTTTTTAAAAGTTTCATGAACTATCATGTAAGCTTTATAGGGTCACCAGATTTAATGAGGAGGGTGAAATTACTGATAGAAAAGGGTACTGAAACTCGCACTCTTAACTACCACTTAGTCAATACCCAAGCAGACAGAATTCAAGTAAATTAAACCATATTTTTACAAATTAATAGTGTTTGCTAAAGAGGACATTGTGCAGCTAAAGGAACTCTTTTGAGGACTGCTCTTTCTTAGTATATATTCAATATTGAAGAAATATGTGTCTTCATGTGTTATTATGATTTGACAAAGACTTTGGAAATTTGAGTTGAGGCTCAGAATTCTAGTTTACCAGGAAATGAACTAGAAAACTTCCTGAATACAATCATTAATGGTAGTTCTACATAAGATGTGTAAGGGTCAGGTAATAATATTTATGAGTTCCCAAACTTATTTAGCCTACTGCCCCTTTTAAGAAAAAAAAATATTTTTAACACCCCTGTCAACTAAAAACATTTATACTATAGTTCACAATCCAACATAAAGTGTATATATTAGCTATTGTACCCCCATCCCCACCCTGAATCATTCCAGTAGCCCCAGGCGGCAACATCACTCACTTGGGGAAATACTGATATAATTTGTGGTTGAAAACAGATTTAAATAGTTTTGTCTTTCCTAACATTAATAGATATATGTTCCAAGTTGCCTTCTCACTTGTATGTCATCCCAGTTGTAAGCTTATAATGTCAAAACAACCTTTGATCGTGTGGTTGATGATGCCACAAACATACTTTCTGCCTTAAAAGATGTACTGAAGGGGCTGAGCCCCGGCGGTGTAGTGGTTGTGCACGGGACTGCGGCCCACTGGGATGGAGGTTCAATTCCAGCTCCACAGGAGCAAAGGCTGGGCCTCCTACTGCTACCACCAGAGGGCAGTGATGCCCCCCCCAAATAAGATGTATATGCTTCTTCTATATAGACCAACAGCTCAGATTTGAAGTCATGATTTCATGGGAAATCCCATTTGGTGCTTCTATACTATCTGCTAGTTGACTGCTCAGAGCATGGGGTTTTAAACTCTTGTAAACAGCAATTTAAGAGGTCATTGATCTCCTTTCGCCTGGGATTGATGCCATTGTTCTCTTCCACACAGAAAGGAGTCAGAAAATAGAGAGAATAGAATTTCTGGTGGATTGTGTCTTTCAAAAACTACCTCATTTGCCAGGATGCCAGAAGAACAGGATCATACCATTGTTGAACTTTTTGACCAAAGATTCTAGAAAAGGACACTTACTGATCAGAATGGGGGAAAGCACAGACCTTCACATTTTCATGGTACATCGAGTTGAGCAGTTGAAACTAGGGAAGCCCACAGAATGTTGTCATAGGGTAATTTCTATATCTTAAACCAAAATTATCTCTTCTCTTCTTTAAACTAACAGTGTTGTTGCTGCTAGGTGACCTCGAGTCTGCTCTGACCCATAATGACCCTCTGTGCAACAGAAGAGAACACTGCCCAGTCCTGTGCCCTCCTCCCAATTATTACATGCCTGAACCCCCTGTCGATATCACTGCGTCAATCCACCTTGCCAAGGTCTTTCTACCTTTTGCTGCCCTTCTGCTTTACCAAGCATGATGTTCTTTTACAGGGACTCGTCTAACTCTCCTAACCCCACGTTCAAAGTACATGAGATGAAGTCTCACTCTCCTCACCTCTAAGGACCATTCAGACTATATTTCTTCCTAAGCAGATTGGTTTGTTCTGTTGTTTTAATATTCTTCATCAGCACCACAATTCAAACACATCAATCCTTCTTGGATCTTCCTCATTCAATGCCCACTTTCACACGTGCCAGAGACAACTGAAAATACCATGGGTTGGGTGAGAGGCACTTTTGTTCTCAAAGTATGGAGGAGAAACAATTCTGACATTGAAGACGAGAATGTTTATACAACTATAAGAATAGAATTAGCATCACTGATTGGAGCATGTAGAAACTGCTGAATTGGCATAGGTTTTAAATAATAACAACAAAAAATTAACTTGCTTTAATTGAAATATGCTTTGCACAGTACATTTTGGTTATGGAACACACGTAGAGATTATTAAAATGTAATAAGCTAGTGGCGTATAAATGGACAACAAAAGAACATAGTCTAAAGGTTGGGTTGGAAGGGTGAAAGCTTGTACTTGGAAGACAGTACCCAAACTCTCAATATCTCCTTCAGCATTTTATAGTATCTGGGGAGAGCTATCAAAAGTCCTTGATAGACTAGAGACATGCTATTGATTCAAAATATGGTTTGGCCATAGGACCATCCCTTGGAAGCTGGAGAAGAGCTTTGAAGTCAAAGAATCTCGGTCATCAGTCCAGACTTCTGAATCACAATCAACTTCCACTCCCTGCCCCCATTGCTTCTTGGATGACTTTGCGTTTGGGATGCAGGGTGTGACTGCCTGAGAGCAGACATGTAGATGGAAGACAAAGTCTAGTGATTGGCCTGTGAAGAACTTTCCCAACTCTCAACTAGCAAGGCAGAGCAGCAATGCTATTAGAGGCACTCCACCCTAAGCAAGTGCCCCACCAGGAAAGGAAGCATGGGATGATGTGGGATGATGGATTGTTCTCCATTAAACACTGTAAAGTATTGAGGCACATGCATTTCTTAACTTTCATTTAAATGAAATATTCCTGTTTTGTAATAACTGTTATTTTGAGGTCATAAATGTCAGTATGCTTCCAAAGTGGCGGCAATTCCTTTGAATAATTTCTCCTATTTATTTTAGTTCAAAAATAAAGCAGTCGAATGTTGGTTTGGGACTGATTGTCACACATGTCTCTAGGAAGAAATAGAAGAGGATCATTTTCTTCCTTACAGTCCATGTTAAAATACTACCTTCTGGGTAGATATTTGGGGAGCTAAAAAGAAATAAAGCTCCAGTGCTTATAGGTTTTAATGGGAGAAATAATTGAGTTTGGACTAACTTCCTATGAAACCATTTTTATTTTTTGGCTACATAGCGTTGTTCGTGGCTGTGGAGTGGAGTGCACCCGATAGTCACTCCATGTGTTTGCACAGTAGCATTTCTCCATAAGGATTTGAAGCTGTGACCTTCCAGAACCCGAGCAAGCCTTTCTTCTGAGCGGTGTGGAACTGCCAACCATTGAGCTGGCAGCGGCACCATCATCAGGAGTGGCACCGGAGACTACTTTTCTGTCTAAGAGTAACATTTGCAGTGCTTTCTAAAACTTAGTCAATTTAAGCCTGTAAAGACATTGACTCGAGTGTACAAAAGTCCCATGAAGACTGCTGTGCCATCAGCATGCTTAACAAGAAATTGTATTACAAGTAATGTATGGGATCCAGGTGCTTGTGGGGGGAAAAAGCATGCGTTTCAATGGAATGCCCTATCTCTTTCTGTGTTTATTCCATGTGAAGGAAAGCCAATCTGTAAAGCTCTTGGGCCAAATAAATGGAACTTTCAAGAACAACCAAACCAATTCCAGAATAATAGACTGTGTTGGGAAGGTTGGCAAACAAATAGGAAACAGAAACAAAAGACGGGCAGTAGAGATCATTTCAATCAAAGCAGCTCAGGCTGGAGAAATGTCTTTAAAGTCAAGCCAGTGAGGAGAGCCAAGATGAGGTCTGCCAAAAGCCCTCTTTTTTTTCTTTCTTTCATTTCTCCATTTCAGAAAACTAATGACTGATGTCATTTAAAAAAAACTAGCATTAATATTTAAATGCTGCATGAAATGTTACCCATGCTACAGATAAAATTCTGCAAAAACGCCACATAACACTCGTTGGTGCTATATTTGGAGAAAAGGTTTCTCTTGACTGATGGAGAGGGTGGAGGATGTGAAAGTTTCATAGCTAATAGATCTCCCCCCAATATCCATCCACAAGTCAGAAATTCTGGCTCATGAATGTAATCCTATACTAGTCAAGGCATCTCCCACTTCCTTCTTCATTGTATCTGCTGTCTTCCAAATGCTCTTCAACAAATGCCAAGTCTGAGACTAAAGGAAAACTCAATACAGATCACAGCTCTGCCAACGATGCTTGTGGGATACTATTTTGATCATTTCTCTATGATTTAAGTTGAATTCTAAGGGGTTTTCTTTCCTCCAAACAAAGAATCTTGTTCTAAAACTTTTATTCTTGATAGCGAACACCAAAGCATGAATTCCACACAACAGTACCCCGTTCTTCAACAGTACCCCCTTCTCCAGTGCACATAATGGATCAGTCATCATGAGGCAAAAGGTAATGCTTCAGAAATTCTCACAGAAGTAAGCCAAATGGTGCAGTGAATTCTAAATATTGTGATTTTGGCTACAGAATTAGGAAGTTGTCTGGAAAGAGATGATTTCAATAAAGGAAATGCCCGGAAAAGTGGCAGGGATTTAATATCTGTGCTCATAGAGAAAGACATACACGTGTGATTGTTACTGATGTTTGTTAGTCTATCTTGTAACTGAATCATAAAATATAATGGCATGAGTTTAAATAATTGTAGTAAATTCAATAAAATATCTTAACTAGTTAAATAAAGCTCTTTTAAGTAATATTCTTTTACATATACATCTATTTTCATAAATAAAATTAAAAGTTCATGATATGCCGATAATACATTATCTGATTTTGTAAAACACTGCACAGTTAGTCTCCCTTTTTTGCTATGTGTATGATTATTATTTTTGTAAACAAAAAATAGTTTACTTTGTTGTAGCATATCATGATACATAAAGTGTTCCATAGAAGACAACTATGATACTTTTCTATTATAAATGATTATATCAATAATATGCTTAAATTTATAACTAGACTTACTTTGCTTATTCAGAGTTATTCACATATTATGAATGACTCCACCTTACATTTTTACATCAAGAAATGTAGTTATGGTTCTTGTTACAAATCTTCATTTGGCATTTTTATCAATTGTTCATTCATACTCTGTTTTTATTTTTTAAATCTATAATGGATTTTGAATTATAGCATAAACTAATTACTATTATATTGTGCCATTTATCTATTTGCAAAGTTTTATTTATGTAGTGGAAACTATCAATATATGAATATTTTATAAAGAAGTCTTTTTAACTTGAACATAACAGAAAAGAAATGCTTACATCTTTCTGCACATTGAAACATAAAATTAAAAGGCAAATGAAAAGTGGTACAAGGTTCACAAAAAGTTTTCATGATGACAGTTCACAATAGCAAGAAGTTGGAACCAGCTTAAACTACCATCAGTAAAATATTGGATAAATAAACTCTGGTATAGACAATGGAATACTACGAATTCTTGAAAACATCAATGAAACTGTGGAATAACTCATGACATGAAAGAATCGGGAAAACATTGTGCTGAGTAAAGATTGTCAATTATGAAAAGACAAAGACAGTGTGAGTCCACTGCCATAGAAACAGGCAACAGAATGGGGACAATCTCAGACTCGCAGGGCATCCAGTTTGCTGTCCTGGTGGCCAGACAGTGTGGTGAGGAGCCTGAATGGTGCCAGTATCCTATCCTATCCATGCACCATCCTATCTAGGTATGCATCTTGAAGGTCACGTTGGTGGAGGACTCCTCGTGTCGGCTGGGATCAAATTGTCTAGGAAAGGGGAGGGGAGGTTGACCACTTGGCAACTGCCATGTAAGATTATGATGCAGGCCCCTGACATGTGCACATCCCTAACAGAAGGATGAGAAATACTGATGGGAAAGTCAACTTAGTAGAAGGGGGGCGGGGGACGGAGAAGGCGCATCTGAGAGAACACAAGTATATGTCTGTTGGTAGAAAAGGGGGAGGACAGGCCTTCTAGTGGGAGTAGGGGACTGAAAATACTTTTAAGGAGTTTAAGGGGATAATATCCTTGGAAATATACACCTTATAAGCCACATTGGCCAGAGCTTCTGGACACACCCTGGGGATCCAGATGAAATGTATTAGAACACTCTGGCACTGAATTCTGGATCATCAGGGCACACAACACTTCCCAAAAGCCATGCCAAAAATCCAATGCAGAAACTACACGAGGAGAACTCAACTTTACCTCAAACACACTTGCAACCTGAGGACTGAAGACTGAAAATGCATAGTGTTTGAAGAAGCAGAAGACTGCAATACCAAGAGTGTTGAACTATTTATTGGTAGGCGGACAATCATTGACTTACTAAATCAGTGCCCTATATGCTGTATTAAGATTTATATTATTCTGGAAAACCTATAACTGACATTGTCAGTGAATATTACTGTAAATTTTGCCACTACAAGGATAGGGAAACTTACTCCCATTGTTTGTGTAAATACCATCCATCAAGGAAAGGATTTATTCTCTACTAGTGAATAATTCAGATATTACAATATATGATTAGCCTACACTTGTCCAATACTCTCCACAGCTGTGATATAAAATATGACTACCAAGGGCTAATCAGTGACAATATTAATGGAAGACCTTTATGCTCCAGGGAAATGAATGATAAGATTATCTACCATAAATTAACAATGAGGTTTCCAAATGAAGACAAAGGCACATAGATAGATGATATTAGATAGATAGATGATAGATAGATAGATAGATAGATAGATAGATAGATAGATATAGATAGATAGTGTGGCAGTCTCGTAATCTGGTGTCTATTTAAGGTTTAAGAGTGTAGGGATGGAATCAGACCTCCGAAGCCAGAAAAGCCACATAGAGACTCCTGCCAGTGCTGAGATGCTTGAGAAGCCACAGAGATCCCCTGCCAACACTGAGATACTTACAAAGCCCCTGGATCCAAAGACTCTCTTACCAATTGACCTGTGATTGTCCTGCATTTGTCATCATTGCATGTGCCTTGTAAATCTGAAGAAGACTTTATAGACTGATATCAGATATATGAGCTAATATCAGAATTATAACCTTGGACTGAACTGGGTTGGGATGCTTTTCTCAATGTTCAATTGCTTGCTCTTGTATATAAACCTCTTTTCAGTCACAGATGAGTGCTTATGAATTTGTTTCTCTAGTGTACCCAGACTAAAATAGATGATAGGTAGCTGATAGATATAGATAGATAGATGATAGATAGATAGATGATAGATAGATAGATAGATAGATAGATAGATAGATAGATAGATAATAGCTCCAGGATTGGGTTTGAGGTTCACACTAAATCTTAGCTCCAATTTAAAAACAGTTAATTCCTACATAGTGGCCTTGCTCAATACTTGTCTTCAGGAAGGGAACACAGAAGATATGGGTGCAATTAAAAAGTATGGTCAGGAAATTAGGTGGTGCCCAGTTATCACATAAAATAGTGGCTGGGGTTTTAAATACTTGTTTCCAAATAAGCATATATCTAAATGAGATGTCAATTAGATCCACATAGAAGAAACACACCATCACCGATCGCTAAGGGATCAAATCAAAAGCTGAAGGTGGGAATATTATCAGAGTCTAACTTGTGAGATTCTGGTTTACATAAGAACAAAGGGAGTCCAAGATACATTTCTGAGATTTACATAGGAAATAGACTTCAGAAGTTTTTCTCTATCTCTAATGGGGGGATTGGAATAAATTGCTTAAAAATAGAGAACACTGAAGAGATAGCTAAAGGAGATCAAATAGGAAAGTTTGACTTAAATGGTTAAGACATTGTCAGTCGGTCCCATGATGGACATTGGGCATGATTTGTTTTTCAACATATTCCAGGTTTTCTGTTTGTTTCAGATTTTTTCATATACCTCTGATATATTTTGTCATTGGGGGTAGTCCTCTAGAATTTTTGACATGTGTTTTCCTATTTTCCAGTATATGAAACCCAGGATGGATGAACCTACAGCAGTGGCAAGTAGAATAAAAATTCCTGCTGGGCCTCAGTGGTTGTGTGCAGGACTGTGGCCCACTGGGTTGGTGGTTCAAATGCAGCAGCAGCTCTCGAGGAGCAAGGCTGGGCCTCCTACTCAGTGATGCCCCCCCCCCCAAAAAAAAAAAGAATTCCTTAGGGGTACAGTGGAGTTGAGGGTGAGACTAAAGGGGAGCTGATATCAAGAAGATCAAAAAGAAAGAGATTGTTTTGAAACTGATTGTAGCAGCAATTGTATAATTCTGCCTGATATGATTGAACTATGAACTGCTGAGATTTCTGTATTTGCTCCCAATGAGTTTTAATTGCTTGATCCACGGCTAATATTTTTATGCTGAGTATTTACACAAATTAAAATTTAAAAGTAAAGCAGCTAAAAGAACAAAGGGGGGGGGAAATCTTAAGAGAACAAAGGAATGCAAGTCAACAAATAATAATGGGTTCACTGTGCAAATCATTTAAAATGGAAATGAAAGCAGCATTGCATGTTGTCTACTGGCAAGCTGAGGGGAGCACGGGGGCTGAGTCTTGTTCTACCACATTTCCAAGGCTCTCTGCAGTCTTTAGTGGCCCTGTTGCTTAGGTGTCAGGCTGCCATCCACGTGACCAGCAACTAGAAAACACCAGCACTTCCACGAAAGAAAGACCCAGCTTTCTCCTCGCATAAATAGTTTCAATCTCAGGGAACCCACAGAAGGTCACTATGCGTCAGCAATGAGTACAAGGTAGCAGGTGTGATTTTTTTTTTTGCATTCTTTATGGCTGGAGCTTGCAATCAGTCTGCATCTATTTGATGGCAGTGCGTTTGGCTTGAGAAAGTTTATAGAAGCAAACTGTAAAATCTTTCGCCTACAGGATGGCTAGGCTGTTTAAATCAATCACCTTTTGGTAGGCAGCTGAATGCACAATCACTGTGCTAACAGGATCCCTTCCAACGTTTATAAACCCTGTGAAATATAAGTAGACCCAAAGGAGGAGTAGAACAAAATATGGTGGAAAGGTAAGGAAACGCTGAGATGGGTAAGGAGCAGGAGTGGAGTAACTGGACAGGTTTGTGCCTGGAGATTTAGTATAGCTTTCCCATACGTAAGAAGAAATGCTAAAAAAAAATCATCCAAATTAGAGCTATAAGAGTTCAAGGGAATTCCCAATGCACATAGAATAGGGACAACAATGCTCACAGTCCTAATCAAGTATCAAAGTCAATTTTAGCAGCTGTATATAGGCTGGAGTCTTATAAGGCATCTCTCTTCAAACCGAATGTGAATTTATTCTAAAATTTGAATAACCTCTGCTTTCTCTTAGATTAAGGTATTTCATATGGTCATTGTTTCAGGGTCCTTGTCTTTGCTTTCCCTTACTTTATATGTTTGTAGATAAACGGCAAAAGTTGATTGTAGCTGTGATTGCACAAGCCTTCTTGATGTGACTGAACTATTGAACTGTATGGTAAGTTAATTATAGATCAACACATTTTGGGAGGAAGAATAAAACAAACTACTCATATGTAAATTGGTGCATTGATTATATCCCATGCTTATTTATGACGGTGAGTAATCAGTGCTGGCAAGGCCCCCATGAAGTGGGAGCTCGTACCCAAAGCTGAGGCCCTCTGAGGTGTAGGTGTATGTACCAGCCTGCTAACCACGTGCTCACCAGTTCAAATCCACCCTTCTTCAGGAGAAAGAAGACACTTTCCACTCCTGTAAACAGTTACAGTCTTGAAAACCCACAGAGATAATCTACCCTTTCCTATAGGGTCACAATGGGTCAGAATCAAATTGATGGTTGTGTGAGGTGTTTGGTGTTTTTTTGTACATAGTTGAGGAGAATAAGATATGGCTTTCAGAGTCTAAAGAGTCTGCCCAAGAGTCTAAAGTATTCCCCCCAGATTCTCCAGTGGGTTTCCATACAGTGCACTGTATGGTTTGCTTCTCTTAGAATCCCAGGTTTGCTCTCATGTCCCCAACTTCACTGATTCCCTGCAGTGGCTTGTCCTTGAACATTCCACTCCCTACTTCTTTGGAGGTCAGTTTCCAATACACGGAGCCTCTAAGAAGAACCTGTCTTCTATTTTTTTTCCATCTTTTTCTTGGAACGATTACCTGTGAGGCTCTTTTCTTGGTGGAAATCTTGTGATCCTTGTAGCTTGAGGTTGGAATTTGCCACCTGCCACAATACTACCTGGAATTTCTCTGCTGCAATTGTATTTTTATTAATTTGCCAAGACTATGTCCTTCTTAAAAACTATAGGAGGAAAAGGATGTGACTTTCTACTTTCCTAAAGGTTTAGTTTCAGACTCTCACAAGGGTAGTTCTACCCAATCACCGTGGAGCAACATTGACTTGATGACAGGGAAGTAAGACAATGGATAGCAACTTGCTTCAAATATTTATAATGAATTCTTTCAGGATACCTCCAGAGAGAGACTTCACTCTCAAAGAGCAAAACTGCATGTAATTTAATATGGGATTAATCTATTTTGCCAAATTGTAAAGGTTCAGTCTTTCCCAGACACGACAATACAGAAATATTTCCCGAACTATTAAAATGGACTTAGGAACCTCTAAATTTTCTAAGCTTCCAATTAGCATCTAACTGTTTTGATGGTTTGTCCCACCCAGAATTTCCATAATGAAAAACCCAAACTCAAACCAAAGCTGATTCCAACCCAAGTCTTCGAGAGTGGGTCAGAAATGCTCCCTAGAGTTTCCCAGCCAGGGGGATCTTTGTGGAAGCAGGCAGCTTCAAGTTTGCTCCATAAAGTAATTGATGGGTTTGAACTGCATAACCCACGATACCATCCAAGTGCCAAACAAAAACAAAACAAAACACAGACACCCTGCCACTGATGCAATTTCAATTTTTAGCTATTCGACAGGGCGGGATAAAACTGCCACGGTGGGATTTCTGAGACTGTCACTCTTTGTGGAGTAGAACACCTCTTCTTTCTCTCTGGAAGCTGCGCATAGTTTCAAACTGGTGACCTTGTAGTTAGCATCTCAATGCATCACCCCTTTGCCATCAGGACTCCCTCCATGATCCATAGATACCTTTTTAAAAAAAATACTCAGATGATGACAGGTAAAATGGTAATAAATTGCTTCCACCGTGGCAGCCATCAGTGTTGTAGCCATGGCTGTGTGCAAGCCTCTGGCCCTGGGCCTCGACAAGGGCCACAAGGTGACCAAGAATGTGAACAAGCCAAGCCACTGCTGCCGCCGCCACTGCAGACACCTCACCAAGCAGGCTAACTTCCTGCAGGACATGATCTGGGAGCCGTGTGGCTTCGCACTCCATGAGCGAAGGGCCAAATAGCTGCTTGAGGTGTCCAAGGAGAAGCGGGAACTTAAGTTCATCAAGAAACGGGTGGGGACACACACGGGGCCAAGAGGAAGAGAGAGAAAGAGGAACTCAGCGATGTGTTGGCCGCCATGAAGACGGGCCCTGCCAAGAAAGACTGAGTGTTGCCGTGTTCACGTACCCTCCCCACAAATAATAAAAAGCCTTTGCAGGAAAAAAAAAAAAGTTCATAAATTATACAAATGAACACATACACAAGGATATTCACATTTCAAAAGAAACTGAGCTTGGGCTTAAAATCCATATTATAATATTTCTCTTTCACACACACACAGGCACAAATATTTCAATACACACTTAAGAGGCTGTAACTATCTATGTGATGTTGATGAGGAAGCTGAGGTTGAAAAGGATTTTAAAGTCACCAAATATTGCACAGCCAGTAAATGACCCAGTCCAAATTTAACTGATGTAATTGCAAAGCCCATAATCATTTCTGTCTGTATCCAGGCAGCCTTTACAAGAAAGATCATGTTTTTAGTATCCTGCCTGATGATGATTCCCTAAAGAGAAATATGTCGCACATTTTAATGTTTACAAATGATTTATTTTAATTAATTTCATTGATTTCAGGACTGTCCAAGAATGGGAAGTCCCAGATTATATCTTTATTACAGAAAGGAAGTCTCACTGTATTGGTGGATACCACTGGAGAACTCAATAGTTAATTTTGTCAGTGTTTTTTTGTAAATAATAGTGTTGATTCCAATAGGAAATGCAATATGGTTCAGCCTTTTGAGAATCTAAACATGAAAAATATGCTTAGTTTTCTATAGGGTCTACCTATTTCTGCTTAACAGATTTTTTTTTTAGTTTAGTAAACATAATTTCTATTTTAAATTAGATATTTTGGCTTACACTGGATTCACAGCCTCCAGTCTGCATGAATACCTAAAATATTTCATGAGCAAAGAAAGTATCTAAAATAAACAATTCACTACACAGCTTCAATGACACTAGATTTTAATCAGCAGTTTATTTATTTGTTTGCTTATTTACATCCTTGCTGTTTGGAGGGGAGCCCAACACAAATAGGGGTTAATATACAACTCTCTCTCTATCTCTCTCTCTGTAAAAAGAGTCTTCTTCCTTGGATCTGAGTAAGTACATATCTGGTGTGCAAAATAAACTATTCAACTGTCTCAGATATTTGGGAATGGGTGCTTATCCACTAATTGGCTTCAGCTGTTTTCTCTCTTCATTATTTGAACAGAGAAAACAGCTGTTTTGGCAAATGGTTAAGCCCTGTGTCACATGGTTCGTGATTTATTTGCTTCAGCATGTTATGTTAATGATGCCTTGTAAAGCATGGTTTTGTTTATTTGATTGTTATAAACCATCATTAAAATGAATCACGACTTGGCTTAAACACACAATGAAACCCACCTCATGGAGCAGTTCTTAATTTAGGAAATTAATTTTCAGATCATTTTTCAGCTTATTTTAATTTACTTGATTTTTCCTCTCCAGGATAATAGGACAAATGAGGAGAAATGGAATATGAAGATGTTTGCATTCACGAAAGCTGATGTGCTTAAAAGTGAACAGAGTCAAATTGTCAGGACAGAGGACAAATGGGGAAAAGGAAGAGACAAAAATCAATCTGCCTTTTGAAAAATTTGGATTAACCAATTTTCTTTTACCATTTTCCTATGAGCTATATTATTCAAATATTGATACTTGTAAACCCAAGTTGAAATGGAATTATTTATATAATCTATAGAGATATATAGTCCATATAGAAATATCTGATCATAAATGTTGAAGTTCAATAATAACAATATGTTATATCATTCTAATAATATTGCTATAAATCATCTATGAATTGGCATCAACTCAGTGGTGGTGAGTTACTGAGAATAATATCAGTACTTCAACTAACTAGATTTAACTGCTATCACCACAGTAAAAGAGAACAAGAAGTTAAAATTTGAAGATCAGAGATTTTATTTTTGAAAGTAGCTCTGCTCAAGTACTGAATCATGTTGGATGGACAAGATGGTAGCCACTTTTCAAACACCTTTAATATGAATCTTGTTCATCAATTCTACCCTGTTAACATTGATGTTAGAAAAGTATTACCTTTCCTAAAAGTTTATCTGAATTGGGTCCATGCAACCCTCACAAGATAGCATATTAATATTTGATAGAAGGTTAGTGCTCAAATAACTCAGTTCTTTCATCTTTCATCTTATAGACAAAGAAATTAAGCTACAGGGAGTTTGAATGCACTGCCCATTATATAGAAGCAAACAAATTCCCTGAAAATAAATCTTGACCATCAAATTTACAATAATTTTAAGGACTTATGATTTGAATGTATTTCATGAATCTTCTCCTTCCTTACCCTTGTCTCTGTGTTAGCCATTATCAGTTCTAATCAGGATTAGCGTAAACTTGTATGAAAATAAGAAAATGGCTAGTTTGTAGAAAACCCAGGGTAGCTGAGAAGGAGAATTTGAAAAAATGTTGATAAGTATCCATCTAGAAAATAAAGTCAGCCGCAGAACTGTATGATGGGATTCAAATATTGTTTTATCCAAATATTAATGGGAAAAGTGAGTGTTTAAGACTGGAAGGATAGGGACACAAAAGTTACATAGCAACAGTCATAAGCTAACAATATGAAAAGAACCACCATAGTGTGGTCACATTGAAGATTAAAGTGGATTTTCATGAATGACTTCATTGATGAGAGTGTATGTCAAAATATATCTTTGAACCTCAAGTGTCTTGTAGCACACTGTACTGTACAGATAAGATAGTTACCAGAGGTCCAGAAGGATCTTTTGGGAACAAGTTCTTTGTTCTACAAAAAAAAGGAGGAAAATGATTTCCCAAATTAAAAACATGTTTATATTTCTTCTAGGACATAGTCATCCTGCCCGCTATCCATCTCTATTCCTTTTAGTTCTTCCCTTCATTCTTCATTAAATGAGGGTCAAATGTCAAATGTGCCATGGGTGTAAGAGTATAGGTAGGTCTAACCACAGGAGGCCTTAGAGTCTGGGGCTCTCACAGTCCCCCATAACCCTCCACAAATTGGGTGTTCATAATTTTTGCTATGTTTTTCTTCTTACTCTATTGGTATTTTGTGATTGTCACCTTTGGATCATATAAGCTGGCATGCTTCTCCACGCGAACTTAGTTGACTCCTCCCTTAAATGGTTGCTTATTTGACTACAAGCCTAGAAGAGCCCACATACAATTCTGATTGATATCCAGGCACCATCTGCTTTCTTCGCCACACTTTGCTGTAGTGCCCTTATCTTCAGTGATCATTTCCTGAGGAGGAGTGCTACCTGGGTCATGATGCAAGAACTGATTGTTCTTAAGTTGGAGCTAAGATTTAGTACAAGCCCCAAACCCATTCCTGAATATATGCCACTTTTTTTAGCATTGTGCTCTTTTAAGATCTATTTATAGGGGATCAAATTGACAACCACAACTGGACCAATTAGATGGGAATTTAGAAGACCATGAATATATATACATATATATATTCATATTCATCCTTGGGGGGAGGAACTACTAATATCGGATGATCAATTGCCTTTCAAATGGCATGATTTAGAATTCTTTCTACCACTCTCATGTCCGATAATAAAATTTAATAGTAAACTAAAAAAAAAAAAAGGCTTTATTCATTGAGGACTAATACACTCTAAAAGGAAATTTTGATTTATTACACCAAGTATGCAATTCTGACTAGCTGAGAGCAAAGGAAAGATATAGTGGCTATAAGACATATAAAAACTATGAACCTGTCAGCTATTGGTTATTAGCTAGATAACAAGTATGGTCTTATAATAAGCTAGAGAAATATGGATTGCAATAGCTACAGTTATTTTCACTTGTTATGGATTTAAGCACATACATATCCCTTATTATTTTTCAATATGGAGATGGATTCAAATAAAAGTCCTTGAATATTTCAATCTCTTTCCATTTAACATGAAATTCCTTGTTGGTTCACTTATAAGAACTGTTGTTTTCTTTACACTTTGGTGTAATCCATACAGATGTTCTTTGATCTTCATCAGAAAGTACTTCAAGTCCTCCTCACTTTAAATAGGCTGTGTCTTCTGCATATCCTTTCTCCAATCCTAAGGTCACATTCATTTTTATATAGCCCACCTTCTTAGATTATTTGCTCAATGCCCAGATTGAATAACTATAATGTAAAGATACAATCCTAAGGCTGATGTTTCCGAATTTTAGACCTAGAAATGTTCCCTATTCTGCTCCCATCTTCTGTTCAAACTACTGTCTCTTAGCCTCTGTGCAGGTTCCACACAAGCAATAAAGTGTTCTGGATTTCCCAATGTCAATTTTATCCCTTAAAAACTAAGGATAGCATCTCCCCAATGTTTTCCATAGTTTGTTATGAGCCATACATACAACCAATGTTCTTACATGGTCGATAAACACAAATAAATATCTTTCTGGTGTCCTCTGCTTTCTGCCAGGATCTATCTGAGGTCGGCAAATATACCTCACCTTTCAACGCCATTCTGAATCTGGCTTGAATTTCTGGTATCTTCTTGTCAAAGTCCAAGTTGAGTTTGAACTCTATCCTTAGTACCATAGGTTCTTGTTCAAGTACCACTTTTTTAAATGGTTGGATTGTCAAATAATTCTTTGGGTACAATGATTCTGTGTATTCCTTTTCTTTTCATGCTTCCAGCATGAATTTTTGTATCACTGAATTTTTGTATCACAAAACAGTATTCAGCATTTTCACCTGGAAATATGCTGAGTGTATTCTTGCATTTTAGCTTTCTAACACCAAGTTTTTGCATATCACATTATAATTCTTCAATTTTCTTCTTGAACTGTCCTTTGAAGGGTTCCATTTAGTTTTTTCAAGTCATCGTTATTTCTATTTGTTTTAGTCACATATTCATGACCAAGTTTCAGAAACTCTTCTGACATTCATTTTGGTCATTTATTTCCTGTCTTTTTAATGAGCTCTTGCTTTCTTCATATATTATGCTATGCCATGAGTTATATCATAAATCCTCTGGACATCAATCATTCATGCTCAATGTGACAAATGTGTTTTTGAGATGATCTCTCCCTTCGGGTGGGATATATTCAAAGTCACCTATTGTCTTTTGTGGACTGATTGAAATTTTCTTCAGTTTCAACCTGGACTTAGATTTGATTTGTTCCACAGTCAACTCTTGTCCTTGTTCCGACTGAAATCGGGCTACTTCCTACAAATGTAGTAAATTTGATTTCTCTATATTTACTTAATCTGGCCAAATCCAATTGTATAGCTGATCTTTATATTGTTACAAATTTACTTGCAATTTAGCAATCTTTAGTGTGGCAAAATTCTACCATGACCTGAAGCCTTTTCTCTATCATTAAAACCATAGTTTCTAACTCCTGATCTTTCTCCTTTTTGCTTCCAACATTTGCAACACAATTACCAATAATTAACAATGAATTTTGATTATGCATTTGATAAATTTTAGGATGAAAAGATGATAATCTTCCTCAACTTCTTCATTGTTGGTTACAGTGGTTGGAATATAAATTTGAATTTGAACTACATTACCGGTAACTTGTTTTTCTTGTAGGCATATAAATATTATCCTATCACAGATGGCATTTATACAAAGAGAAATTATAAAAGGTTCTTTTTGACTATGAATGTGATACCATACTTTAATTTATAATTTTTGGCATAGTTATCCTCTTTCAGTATATTTGAGTACGATCTCATTCATAATCACCGCATGTACAAAAGAAGAAAACAACACTTGTACCATTGCCATCCTAGCAATTGTTCTTATATTTGAGCTTATAAATACAGCCACTATATTAATATATCATGTTGAAAGTCTTTTTTCTTTCCAGTACCCCTCTACTTTACCAAGCATGATGTCCTCCAAAAATTGGTCTCTCCTGACAACATGTCCAAAGGACATGAGACAAAGTCTCTCTATCCTTGCCTCTAAGGAGCATTCTACTAAACTACTTCCAACTTTACCATCCAACTTTCACATGCAAATGAATTGATTGAAAATATCATGGCTTGGGGCTGGCATGGAGTAATATCCTTGTTTTTCAACACTGTAAGTGGGTCTTGTACAACTTAAAAATGAATAAGGACATGGAAGAAGAACTGATGCATATGAATTATGGTGTTAGTGAATATCACAAGTATCGGGACTGCCAAAAAGAACAAACAAATCGATCTTGGAAAAAAACATAGCCAGAATGCTATTAGGCACTCCAAATCACTACAACTTCCTTAGAGATCAGCCAGTGATACACTAACCTTGTGGGCCCTCAACCATCCAAACAACGTTCCATGAGAGGACTATCCAACTCACATTCCAAATAACGGAATTCCAAATAACGATTGGCTAGGGTAAGAGCAAAACCACAGTACTAACCTGACCAGTGCAGCTACCTGCAGGTAGTTCACAGAAGCACTCACACTAGTCCCCCAAGAGAGAGTCTAGTGCCCTTCGACTCTGAAAGATGGCTCTGGGCTCCTCTAAAGCAACACAGATACAGCAGCCAGCCCCAAAAGTCTCAACAAAAAAGCAAAGGAACAATACCAGAAGAAGTTTTGAACCTAACAATGTGTATAGAAGCAGAAATTGACTTGTCACAGAAAGAAATTTTCAGAATACTGCTTGGATTCATAAATCATACAGGATATGAGGGAAGCAATATAGAAAAAAGATGAAATGATGAAGGAGATAAAGGCAACACACCAAAGGGAAGTACAAGATTTAAGGGATGAAATAACAAAATCCAATAGAAAAATGACACACTTTACCAACAGACTCGAGAAGGCAGAGAATTGCACCAGAGACCTAGAGGATAACCAAGCAGACCTCAACAAACGGGAAAAGCAGTTAAACAAGACTATCAGAGAAGCTGAAAAAAAACCTGAAAGCTATGTCTGATGCTATGAAGAGAAACAATATTAGAATAATTGAACTACTGGAACAAGATGCAACAAAGATGTCAACAGTGAAAGTAGTGAGGGAATTCAGGTAACCATTTAGGAGGCTGAAAAAACACCACCCAGAATAAATCCCAAGAAGTCATCAAGATGAATAATAGTTAAATTTTCAAATTATGAGGAAAAGGAAAAGATCATAGGAGGAGCTGGGAAAAAGCAAATAGTCATATATAAAGGTACCCATATAAGAGTATGTTCATATCTATCAGCAGACACGATGAAGAAGATGAGGGAATGCAGTAACGTATTTCAAAATTTGAAGGAAAATAATGCAAAACCAAAAATACTAAGCCCGACCAAATTATCTACTAAGTTAGACAGAAAAAAAGTGTTCCTAGACAAGGAAAAACTTAAAGAGTACATCAAAAGAAACCCAGCCCTACAAAAGCTTGAAGATCAACACTCACTCATTGAGAGCAAATGGAACAACCCCCCCCACACACAAGGCAACAAAGAGAAAGCAGCCCCCAAGATAGCATTGGTTCAATAGTGGAAAGAAGACAAAAATGAACCAAACACACATACAACACAAATGTATAAGATAGGTGGGTAGGAAAGCACCAAAGAAAAAAGGCATGAGAAGACATCATAGAGTCCACAGATGGATGCAATAACACTGAATATCAATGGTCTGCAGACATTAAAAGGTAGAGTTTAACAGATGGCTCAGAAAACATAATCCATTGATCTGCTGCCTACAGGAGACATATCTCAACCTTGCAGACAAAAACAGGCTGAGAGTTAAAGGCTGAAGAAAAATATACCAAACAAATGGTAATGCAACAAAAAAGTGATCTTAATATTTGATAAAATTGACCTTAAGGTAAAGGCCATAACATGGTACAAGGAGGGGCACTATATAATGCTCAATGGATCAGTAGACCAAGAACTAGTGAGCATAATAAATATATACACGTTAAAAGAGAGACCCGCAAAATTAATAAATCAAACATTCCAAAAGAGGAAAAAAGAGATAACAGACTCAACAATTATAGTAATTTTAATATACCACTTTATATAACAATTTAAATATAACAATTATATTTAAATATAACAATTTAATATACCACTTTCTAAAAAAGAAAGATCACTGGGTAAAGAAACTCAACAGATCTAAACAGTACAATTGGACAACTTGATCAGATAGATATTTTCAGAGCTTTGCACCCAAATGCAATATAATTCACATTCTTTCAAGCCCCCACAGCACATATTCGAAGATAGACCACTTGCTGTGTCACAAGTGGAACCTAAGTAAATTGAAGCATATAGAAATTTTACAGATGTCTCTCTCATCACTGTGCCATAGAACTCAACTGAGGGACAGTGAATAAAACAAGGACAAACAATTGGAGGACAAATATTCTCTATTGCAAAAGGAGTGGGTATTGGCCCAGATCAGAGATGAAATCAGGATGTTTCTAGAAAGCAATGAGAAAGAAAATACGACATACCAAAACCTTTGGGAATTGTAAAGGCATTTTATCAGAGGAATGCTGATAGCAATAAATGCACACATGATAAAAGAAAAATAAAACTTGTGATTGATAGGCTGGCATAAAACTCCAATTAGAGCAGGACAGAACAATCCTACTAATAGCAATAGGAAAGAAACAATAAGAATCAAAGATGAGTTACAGGAGAAGGAAAACAAGAAAACTACGGGGGAGAATTGATAGACAGCAGGCAAAGCTAACCAAAGAAAGTAAGGAGCAAAGGTCAATTGCAAGGATGAGTGATGAAACGGGATATTACAATGGACCCTATTGAAATCAAAAGGATAGTTACACAGTACTATGAATGTCTGTACTCTAACGAATTCAACAACTTGAAAGACATGGACGAATATTTATAAAAACAATTCTTCCCTAGACTATCCCAGATGGATGTCAAGAACCTCAAAAGACCCATAGCAACAGAAGAAATAGACAAGGTTATTAAGAGACTCCCAACAACAACAACAAAAAATTCCCTAGGCCAGATGGCTTCACAGGAAAATTCTATTAAGCATTCAAGGAGGAACTGACACAAATCCTACAAAAACTCAGAACATAGAAAAAGATGGAAAGCTTCTGAACTCTTCTATGAAACTAGTATAACTCTGATAAGTTAAGCAAAAAAGGATCCCACAAGAATTGAGAATCACAGATCAATATCCCTAATGAATATCAATGCAAAAATCCTTAACAAAATACTGGCCAATAAAATACAAAAGCATATTTGAAAAAATAATTCACCATGACCGAGTAGGATTCAAACCAGGGATGCAGGGATAGTTCAGCATATGAAAGACCCTAGTACTATTTGTCACATTGGCAGGAAAAATGATAAGAATCACATGACAATATCAATAGATGTGGACAAACCATTTGACATCATCCAACACTCATTCCTATTTAAGATATTTAAGAGGATAGGATTAGAAGGGGATTCCTCCACATTTTACAAGTTATATATGAAAAACCAACAGCTAACGTGGCAGTCAATGGAGAAAAGGTGAAAACAATTACCCTGAAAAAGGGGAGCAGACAAGTATGTCCCTTGTCCCCGCCCCTATTTAACATCATGCTGGAGTTCCTAGCTGACAACATGACACAAAGAAAAGACATCAGAGGTATTCATCTGGGGAAGGAAGAAGCAAAAGTATCATTATTCGCAGATGATATGATTTTATACATCAAAAATCCTGTAAACTCCATAAGTGGTCTGTTGAAAACAATATAAGAATATGACAGAGTGGCAGGATATAAGATCAACAAACAGAAGTCTATTGGACTGCTATTCACATCAGAGAAGATCACAGAAGAGGCAATTAAAAAGGTAGTACCTTTCATAATAGCCAAGCTCAAATTGAAACACCTAGCAATATACCTGACTAAAAATGAAGGATTTGTACAAAGAAAATTACAGAATATATGTGTATAAGAAACTAGGAGTGACCTCAAAAAATGGGAGAATATCCCATGCTCGTTGAATGGAAGACTCAATACAGTAAAGATGTCAGTTCTCCCCAAGGAACTATATAAGTTTAATGCTCTCTCTATATGAATAAAATCAGCCTACCTCAAAGAATTGGAAAAACTGGTTACCAATTTCATAAAGAGAGGGAAGAAGACCAGATTTAGTAGGGAACTCCTCAAAAAGAAGGACAAAGTGAGAGGGCTTGCTCTACCTGACTTTAGAACCTATTATATAGCCACAGTGGTCAAAATAGAATGGTACCATTATAATGACAGATATGCAGACCAATGGAAAAGAGCTGAAGATGCAGAAATGAAAACAACAGCATACAGGCAACTGATTTTTGACAATGCCCCCAAAATATCAAATGGGAAACCTATGCCATCTTCAATAAATGGTACTGGAAAAAAATGGATATCTACCTGAAGAAAAATTAAGCAAGCCCCTTACCTCATTCCATGCACTTGAATAAATTCAAGGTGGACCACAGCTATTGAGGTAAAACCCCAAATAGTTAGGGCCATTAATAAAGAAATTGGGACAAACCTGGGTACCTTGCCACAGGGAATATATAGGCTATCAAAAATAGGATAGGACATCGCTACAAAGGGGTCATAAATTGACAAATGGAATATACTGAAGATAAATTACCTGTGCACATCAAAAGAATTCACCAACAGAGTAATAAGAATGCCCACTAACTCGGAAAACATCTTTAACAATGACACACCAGACAAAGGCCATATTACTAAAATCTACAATACTTTGCAAGCTTATAATAAGGTAGAAACTAACTGCCTACTGAGGAGGTGGGCAGAGGACTTGAACAGAAGTTTCACAGAGACGGAAATCCAAATGGCTAATAAGTAAAGGAGAAAATGTTCCCAATCATTAGCCTCAAGAGAAATGCAAATTAAAACAACTACGAGATACCACCTAATATCCTCAAAGATAGCCTGATTCAAAAATCAGAAAGCAACAAATGTTGGAGGGGTCGCTGGTGGACCTGTAAGTAGGTGCAGCCACTACGGAAATCAACTTGGTGATGTCTAAAATAGATGGAAATTGAGCTACCATACTACACAGCAATCCCTTGACTGGGCATATATCCAGAAGAGGCAAGAAACAAACTCTAGCCAGACATCTATGCTTCAATGTACATGGCAGCACAGTTCACAATTATAAGGCTCTACAAAAACCTCCTCCCTGGGGGACCTACTAAAGGAAAGTGGGTGAAGGGAGAAATCAGACAGTTTAAAATATAACAGAATAATAATTTATAAATTATCAAAGGTTAATGAGGGAGAGGGGAGCTAGGAGGGAGGGGAAAATGAGAAGCTGATACCAAGCAAATGTTTTAAAAATGATTAGGGCAACAAATGTACAAATGTGCTTGACATACAATGAGTGGATGTATGAATTGTGGTAAGAATTGTACGACCGCCCAATAAAGTGATTTAAGAAAAAGAAGTGAATATAAGATTAGAAGAGCACTAAGACTTATGCAGTGAAAAAAAAAAAGTTAAAATATTCACAGTAGGAGAATAGCATAAAAGCAGGGTTATACAGGACATGTATCAAAAACAAGAAAATAAAAGCCTGTGACTAATTTCCTTATAACATTAATCTTCTTTTATTATTTCTTTTTTCTTATTTCTCTTTCCGTAGTTCTTGTTTTAAAATTATCTTCCAATCTCAGGTAATATACACTCCCTGAGAAACTGAGGCTGTGTAGAATAAATATCTGTTGAGGATTGTCCAGCTTGTAAAGGAAGGAAAATTTCAATGCAGAACTTTTTTGGGAGGGGGGGGGGCATCACTGTCCTCTGGTGGGAGTAGGAGGCCCAGCCTTGCTCCTGGAGAGCCACTGCTGGATTTGAACCACCAACCCAGTGGGCCACAGTCCCGCACTCAACCACTACACCACCGGAGCTCAGGCTCAATGCAAAACTTTTAACAGGATGCCTTATCCTATTAGATAGGATTAATTTTCTTTTAAAAGAGATTTTACCTAGAAAAGTCATATGAAATATGTTTGGGAAAGTACAAAGATTTGGCTCAGATTATAAAGGAAGTTGAGGGGTCTAGAGTTTATGCCAAGTGACTACAACAGTGGGCTCAAAAACAACAATTGTGAGGATGGTGCAGAATCTAACGGTGGATTGTTCTGTTGTACATAGGGACACTATGAGTCAGAACTGATCTGACAGCGCCCAACGGCAACAACAACAACATCGACATCGACAACGAAGAGCTCATGAAGAAGCCCTGATAGTACCGTGAAAGAGAACTCAGCCGCTAAACCAAGGCCTCCGCTTTGAAAAGCACCAGTTGCTCTGCAGCAGGGACCGAGGACCATCTGCTACTGTGACAGTGACAGCCCCAGATTCTGCTAAGGCAGGGGTTCTCAACCTTCCTCATGCCCTGACCTGTTCAGAGAGTTCCTCATGTTGTGGCGACACCCAACCAGAAAATTGTTTTCATTGTTACTTCATCGCTGTCATTTTGCTACTGTTCAGAAGTGAGTGACCCTGTGAAAGGGTTATTTGGCACCCAAAGGGGTCACAACCCACAAGTTGAGAACCACTGCTCTGTGGGAAAGTCTAGTCTGTCCTATAGGTTCCATGGCAATGGGTTTGGTTTGGGTTTTGAATTTAAGTTACAAAAATGTCAAAATGACTGAAAATGCTGACTCAAGATATCGTGAGTATGTTATAAGAAGATAAAGAAAGAACTTTGGATCCAGCTGCTACTGGAGAAAGCACAGTCTGATCCCTGAAATTTCTTAAAGTCAAATATACTGGTAGCCTTTTGAGAAGAAAATGAATTTTCACTGGGATTCTTTAAGAAAAAAATGTCTGGTAAACATATCAATATAATGATTACTTAACACAACTAAGAGACCACCTACAATTTCATCATCTGTCTTGGAAAGTTGGCAGCTTATTCATCTCACTTAAATTTAGATATCTGATTTACTTCTACTTGCCTCATGGGCGTATTTTTCATTCCCTCAGCCCCTTCCTGATAAAGGTCTTTTCAGGTTCTGCCAGCTTATAATGAAGATAACTCATACTGAAATGACCCTCGTTTCTGACGCCTTCCCCTGCCTTTTTCTCTTGACACATTCTATTCCAGGAACTGAAATAGCTCATTACGAAACCATGCCTTCCTATAAGAGGGAGAATCTAGAGGGTAAAAATGTAACCACTGGGGACTGCAAGGAGCCATGCGTCTGGCTGATGGGTCACCTTTTGATCTTCCATTCCACATGTGGTCCTAGATGCCTTATCATCTTCACTCTGATAGTCACTCAGGTCATTGCAAATTGTACAAATCACTTTAAGAGCAGGCTTCCAATTTTCTTCCTCTACAACCATCCAAACCCTACACACATCCCAGAGACGGGAAATTTGCCTAGCACGCCTGAGTCAATCTCGAGCACCTTCAACAACGCTGCTTCCACAGACCTTTTGCTCTGGATTGATTCATGGGAACTTGTACAAATCAACCCTTCTTGTGATATAACATGTATCAACCTCAATTTTAAGGCTTAAAATGGCATTAGTTTGCTCACTTAGGGGTCCAGAGGATGGCTGGCATGGATCTGCTTCATGTCGGGGTTTGGAAACGGAGGTTTCATGAACCTTCTCATTCCAGGAACTAGGTGAAAGAAGCCCTCCCTATCTGTGATACAATCAGCTCTTGGTCAGGGTGCAATTAAAAATGAATACAAGCCTTATACCGTCATGCTTCAAAGCATGTTATCCCTTCTGCACTTCTCATTTATCAAGAAGTCTTAAGGCCAAGTCAAAGCCAATGGGAGAATAAGCATGTGTGTTCTGTGGAAGCTGAACAAGGGTGCGGAGGAAGGAAACTATGATGAGAACACCATCATCTGGTAGATCTGGGGTAAAAATTCAAATTCCCAACATGATTTTGAAAAAGAAGTAGCCAGGTAAAAGTCCTATTTTTGTTCATTTTTCAGTGTTGTGAGGAATTTGCCTCCATGGGCTGTTTTATAAGTGTTTAGCCCATAGGCCTTGTATTTGTTAATTTAAAATGCCTTTCATAAGGAGAAAAAATGTAAATATCGAAAGGTCTATATATTCGGGAAACTTTATGTTTTCTTCAAGTAATAACATAATACTCCCCCCTCACATGTCTATTTTAACATAGTTTCTTTTATTAAAAATAAGGTCTAGGGCTGAGCCCTGGTGGCGTAGTGGTTGTGCACGGGATTGCGGCCCACTGGGATGGAGGTACAATTCCAGCTCCACAGGAGCAAAGGCTGGGCCTCCTACTCCCACCACCAGAGGGCAGTGATGCCCTAAAAATAAATAAATAAATAAATAAATAAATAAGGTCTAATTCTAGGAAGACAATCTTTGCTACCTTCTTTTAATCCTGTGCACTGAGAGGAAACACAAAGCTCCTAATTTGTCTTCATTTGAGTCTAGCTCTCTTCTAAAAAGTTATTTTGTACCCTCAGACAAGTTTGAAAGAAATTGCTAAGTAATGATTAATATTATATAATTCATTGAAGAAAGCAAATCTAAGTAGTGTGTCAAATTAATATCAAGGTATTATAAATATCAGGGCTCTCCAAATCCAAAAGTCAAGTAAAATATATAATATAATATCAATCTATATTTGTTTTCTGGCTCTTAGAATAATGTTTTCTAAAGCAAAGGGCATATCATGTTTTTATAAATTCAAGTATTTTTATATTTACCACTAATGTGCTTTCTCAAACTCAAAACTCACTGCCATTGAATCAATTCGGATTCATGGAGGCTCTAGAAGACAGGATAGAACTTCCCCTGTGAATTTGGCTCTGCACATTCATGTCTGCAAACCATTAGACAAAAGACTTATTCAAAGACACATACACTTAGCACTTTGAGATAAGGCTCATATTATTGGACATAAAAATCAAAATCCAAAAATCAATGTTTACTGAAAATTAAATTAGAAATTGACTTTCTAGAGTGGTTAGAGTAGGTTATAAAGCCTACTAAAATAATGGTACAGTAATGCAACTTAGAATAAGATTCTTTTCATATGAAAAAACTGATTTCTTTGGCTTTTAGTTCATTAAGGAGAGAGTGAGCTTCTACCCAAAGTTAATTTAGCTGCAGGAACTATTGATGCTATACCTAAAAAATGTATGCACACACAAATATAACCCCCCTACACACACACACACATACACACAAGCCTTGGAACATTATATATGGCCTTCAGATTTTGCCATATAAATAAGGAAGGTACATCCTAATAATTATGACATGAATATTCTTAACTAAAAACTAACTAAATAAAGCTATTCTCTTTATATTCTGGATTCTGTAATTAAGAGCAAGCATTTGAATAGATGACTGATAACTACTGAAATGCTATTTGTCATTTTATACACAGAAGTATATTAACTTTACATTTGAAATGCTGAAAAATTAGGAGTGGAACATAAAAAGACACATTTATTTTCTAACTCCACCAAATCTGTGAATTTAGTAAGATGCCTATGAAATTTATCATTATGACAAATGGGAGCTGAGAGGAGAGTGCCTACTCAATGCAAGTATGCAAAGTCACACAAGGCTGTCATGCAACCTTGATTTCATAAATGTATGGAGACACTGAGCTAGTCTGTTTTTCACAGATCACTTGTAAACTTGCAATAATCCATCAGATAATTATTATTAGGCCCACTTGTGGAAGAAAGAGCTAACATGAAATGAAGTGGTTTTCCCAAATCTCTTATCTGCTTAGTATCTAGCTGAAATCCTATTTTCTTTATACTTAAAATTTAGCCTCTAAGAGACTGAATTATTGCTTATGAAAAATTAATAAAGTTAAAGACTATGAAGGTAAGTTGCAGGTATTTTTGAAATCTAATACCTGTTTGGTTGAATGATGATAAATACATCCACTTTGAAAAAATGCTAGTGACATCTGTTTTGTTTATTGTCACAGGTCTATATATTAACCTTGAACCATAAAAGCTACAAATTAAAATAACATAAGATGAAATGACAATTATAGTTTTATCCCTTCTAGCTGTGAGAAGATGGTGTGTGTCAGTGTCAACCATTAATCCTATTAATTAAAGAGAGTAGTTTCTACCATATTTCATTTCAAATCATGTCAAATGTGCATCGTGCCCTTTACATTGCCTAGTCTATAAATAAAATGTGAAGATGTTTATATTGACTTGTTTCCATAGTGATGAAAAAGTCTTCTCTTGAGTTGTCAGGGCAATGTGCAGTAGCCTAGCAAATTGGACAAGCACAGGAACCATTTGTCAAGTAATAGGCTTAAGAAAATCTAAGATAGTCCAATAAGAAATGTTCCAGCTATAAATAAAACCAAGAATCTCAGATTGCGAACATTTTGTTTTAATGACCTGCTAGTATTCTTTCTTTTTGTGAAATAAATGAGAAATCATAATAACACAATATAGATCTATGCATTCAACCAGGGTATGTTTTATTAATGGTAATTTGCCTCATTTTAAAGAATACTCTGTCTTTCGTTACAAAAGAACGGTCAGACTTTGCCCAATTTTTAAGCTTTGTTGAGATAGGCAAAAGCTTCATGAACAAATGAAGTAGTGGTTGAAGGGCATTTACTTTGAAATTAATCCAACCCCAAACTCACTGCCATTGACTTTAAATGACCTCCCTGTGGGTTTCCTAGACTGCAACTTTTTACAGGAGTAGAAAGTCCAAACTTTGACATTAATAAACCCTCAATTAGGAAAATAAGTTAACAAAAGTGATACTTTGGTTGAGTTAGGGTATGAGAATAGAGAAAATAACAAATATACAATACATTGTCTTGACTTCTGATGGAACTAAGCAATGATTAAATGATTTTATGTTTCCTGGTACGTAAATGCCAATTAGATAACAAGTTGGGATACACCACATACAGACACACATGCAAACCTGCCTCCTTGTTCTCTTTTATCACATTCATTCTTTCAATCAATAATCAAATATGAGGGTAAATTAAAAAGTGTTGATACAAAATCATAGAAATCTTTAGTAACGATATTATCAAAATACATAATATCAAAACAAATCTTCCATCTATGTCTATACACTTCTGAAAGTGATGTTTCCATCTCTTTTCCCTGAAACATTCTACATTCTTCAATTGGTATTCCACCAAAGCAACAGTTTGGACTGTCATATGGATGGGTAAGATTTCCCAATGAAATCCCAGTATCATTGCTACCCTTAAAGAATGAGCAGATGCATTTCACAATGGAAAATAATTCTTCCATACAAATTTCCTCATCTTTATCTCATTAAAGATAATAAGCTCCTTTAATCACCTTGTGCCCTTTGTGAAAAATCTATCAAGATTACCCCTGTGGAATTGCAAAATAAAATAATCACCATAACCTTCTGAGCTGATCCCTTTGCTCTGAATTTAGCTCACAGATTCCCCTCAGAAGCCATTGTCTGAATTAGATTTTTTTTTTGGGGGGGGAAGGGGTTTGGGGGGAATGTATTCTATGATACTAAGAAAACTGTATTACTCAAAGACTTGTGTTCAATCATCCAATGATTATAGAGACACATTTACATGCGTTTTCTTTGGAAGAAGCCTGTATATTTTATAATTGAAACCAAACAGCAACATTTTTTAACTTACCTTTGTACACACTCTTAGGCAAGAAAAAGCATGACACATTCATGGTTTCTTTCTTTTCAAATTTGTGAACAATTGTGGAATTTGGGCTTGGCTAACAATGAGAGAATAGATGAAAGTCACATCCTCAGACAATGGCTGTGGGAGGTTATCTGCCTTTCATTCACATGGGTACAGAAACAGCAGGTAACAGCATCCACACTCAGCTGTAACCTATGCAGATAGGCAGCAATGGACTGACCAGATAAAGTTAAAGCACAGAATTGCTTCCTAACAACAACAAATTAGGGACAAGTCCTCAAACAATTACAATAAATTGAGCTCTAATAAGTTTATAATTGAATAATTGCCTTCAGTCACATTGCATTTTCAGAAACATTTTACTTAATGCTATTAAATCATTTGAATCATTTTAAATACTTTTTATTGGAAATGTCCTTTAGCTTTCTTCAAATTCCAATGACTTAGCATTGACATGAATAATCAGTGTGGTGACTGACAGTTAAAATAGGAGCCAATTTTACAATCCTGTCCATGAACACAAATTAAAGATCTCTTGCTTTAGTCTGGACAGTAGTGCCTATCCCCTTGAACAGCAGGGAGGTATCTGTTTCCTACCATATCAGATGGGTGGATTTGCACAGTTCCTTGAATCCGTGACAACAACTGCCAACAAATATTGGGCCCATGACCCAAACAAGAGCAATTAGAACCCTCTGATGTATTATATATGCATTTATCCTGGGAGAAGCAAGCTTTCTTATGCCTCCTGGGACAGGAGCTGAGATGGAAATGTTAGTCACTGCCAGACCCTATTTTGGCCCTCCTGCAGAGAGCCATCTGCAATCAAAGAGAATGAGCCAATACTTAGTAAGAAAGCTCATATGCAAGAGATAATATGCTGGGAGGAGGGAAGACTGGGAATGGCTACTTCAGCCTTGGAAGAAGGCAACAATTCTGAGGAGATTTAACCCTTTCTTTCTAAGTGAAAGAGAAAATGAATTGTGTATTTTTATTATTGAGACTCTTTTAAGTTGGAATTTTCCCATTTACAAAGCTGTTATGAAAAAGTAATGGAGCTCTGGCAGAGCTGTGAGCAAAGTATTACAATACTACTCTCAAAGTTGTGAGCTCAAATCCCAAGTTGCTTTAAGGGAGAAAGAAGGGGCAGTCTGCTAGTCTCGAGACTTACAGCCTTAGAAGTCCCAGGAATAATTCTGCTCTGTCACAGACTTTTTTTCCTAATCCTAACCCTAAACCTGAGGCTTTCTATGAACTAGAATTGACCTGAAGTGTGTGGATTATGGCAACAATGAAATTTAATTTTAAAAATTGGCAATGATATATATATATATACCACTATCGTGCAAAGGGATAATATTTAAAATGTACAGAAAATGTCAGTGTTTCACCAAGAAAAACAAATGATTCAATTAAAAACTGAGTAGAATACGTTAACAGACAATTCCAAGGATATTTTCTTAAACAAATGTGAATAGAAATACCTTATGACCCAGCAACCTCCTTATTCAGTGTTTCCCCCAAATATAAAAAGAACAAAGACAAAATAGATATATGCATACTCATTTTTATCACAGCGCAATCCAAAATAGCAGAAAGATGGAAACAACCAAGAAAGCTTATCTGTGCAGGAACGGATAAATTAACTCTGCTACGTAAATGAAGTACAATATTGGCATTCATTAGAAAAAGTGATGATCCTGTCAAACGTGTCATATCGTGGATGAATTTTGAAGGCATTATGCTCAACAAAGTTAGTCAACCTCTTAAAGACAAATTTTGCATGACATCACAATTATAAATAAAAAATTAAAGAGTATGGTTTCCCATCAAAGAAGAAGATTTTCTATCAATATAAGATAGGCAGAATAAGCAACCCCAAGGCGACCATAAAGGGACCAACAATTCCAGGGCGACATAAAAGAGGAAGAGGTGGGGGTAAGGAGTGGTAAACCAGTAAAAACAGGGTCAGAGAAGAGCAAGGGATCTAATATTGATGGGGAGTAGGGTGTAGGGTTCCTAGTCTTGTATGATCAATTTAAAAGTATCTGAGAGGTGAATAATGGGTGAACGTGATAGTGGAACAGAAGGAAAGCGTAAAGAAAAAGAAAAAGGAAGCAAAAGTTACATATATGTATAGATATGCATTTATGTATATAACTATATAAAAACATAATATAGGTATATTAGTCTAAATAAAAACATAATATAGGTGTATTAATCTATGTGTACATATACATGCAAATACAACAATGAAGAAGATGGACTTTGAGCCTCTTCTTAAATCTTACCGTAGTACAGAACAGTTTGTCCTAATAACCTGGTGATATATGATACTTGCCTTCTCAACACAATTGCTAGAGATAAAATGAGTACATTAGCAAATGTGGTGAAGAAAACTGATGGTGCCTGGCTATTAAAGGATACAGCGTCTGGGGTCATCAAGGCTTGAAGTTAAAGAAGTGGCCATCTAGCAGGAAGCAACAAAGCACACGTGGAAGAATCACATCAGCTTGCACAATCATGAGGTGTCAACCGCAATAGGTATCAGAAATTCAAAAATAAGCAATCAAATCAAAGTGGAAGAACACAGAAAAGCTAGAGACTCAACACCTACCTCTAAGATAATTGGGCAGTTCCTCACAGAAGGGCCACCCAGAAAGGATGCTATATCCTTTGTAGGATACAGTATAGAACTGATACTTTATAGATGAATGGATATATTGGATGATGTATAGTATGGAAAAATTAAAAAAAATAATATATATAACATGGGTGCCTAGGGGATAGTGTTTGGGGAGGGAGGTAAAAGGGAGTTGATATCAAAAAGTTCCAGAAGAAAAAAAATGTGTGGAAACTGATGGCAGCAGCAATTGTGCAAGTATGCTTGAGCTCATTCAATTAGGGATTGTTACAGCTGTGAGAGGGCTCAATAAAATGATTTTCTTTTAAATAGACTTTGATGGCCACAGGAGAGGCCAGGGGGAAAAATAAATAAGCAAACAGTCACAAAGGGAGGATAATTTTTCACTAAGTAAATAAAAGCTGCTTACTAGCTGCATCCATGGGTCAGACTAGTCTAAATTTAAAGTAATTAATATAAATATTTGGATCTATGTTTGTTTGTCTTCCTAAAGCTATCATTAAATGTGTTCTTTCTAATTAATAGGCAAGATAAATTATTTTCAATGCCAATATGTATAGGATGGCATATTAGTTTTCATAGTTATATTTAATTTGGCTCCTTTCATTTTATTTGACATAGAATGCTCCATCTTCAGTCTTTAAGCAAGGTCAGGAAATGCTCTTGGTAACTGTACATAACGACTTCAAGGCTCTGTCTCCTTTGATTAAGCACTTAAGGATAGTTGAAATAACTTGGCAAAATGATAGGCTGTTGTTATTTTTATCCACAGAGTATCTCTAAGTACAGAAGTTAAAGTGACTTTTGCTTGTCAAAATAATTTTCAGCTTCACAGGAGAAAGTGACTTTAAGAGGCTGAAAATTTTAAAGTAGAGGTTAAAACATTCCAAAACCAGATGGAGGAAAGAGAAGAGAGAAGGGGAGGGGAGGTAAACAGGGGCCTTATTCCTTTTCTGGTATCCTTATTTCAATAAAGGGTACCACACGTAACCATTTTCTGTCAGCGGAAGGTGGAACATCATTGTTGTTGTTTCTAATTCTCTCTTATTTCCCAGAGTTAAGTACACAATTCTATAGCGCTCACTTCAAAATATCCCTCATACCCATTTACACATTCTTTCACTAGCATTGTCCCAATTCAGGGCCACAGGGAAGGCATTTGAAAGCACCAGCTCTGTGGAAGAAGGACAAGGGCTTCCTCCCCTGTAAGAGTTCGTCTCAGAAACTCACCGGCACAGATCTACCCTGTCCTGTAGTTCTCTCTGAGTTGGCCGTGATGATATGGCAGCTTTAAGTCATCCCTTTAGAAGATCATAGCATGAATCACTTGGCTAATGGAACATTCCTCTTTTGGAAAGCTACTAGCACAACTCAATGAGAATTATAAAATACAAATCTAAATATATCTACTTCCAACTCTCCAGGGGTATATGTCACCAAGCCTCATCTTTAACTTTCTACCTTCTAACCATCCTCAAGGAGTCTGCTTGGTGAAATTTATTTCAGTAAATCTCTTCCTGACAACCTAAAGAAAATCTTTTCCAGCCAAGCTAAATGGAAGCTAGGTGCTTTTCTCATTCATTGATTTCACGCCTTATCCCCTTTCTTTTAAATGATTAATTATACTTTATTATTATAGACTTCTTACTTGTTCCCAAGTCTACTATGAATTACAAAAAAAATAAAGTGGATATTTATTTTGGTAATTATTTTATTTCCAGTAGACTTCACAGTTTTTAGTATAATAGTTTCACAACATAGTTGGACATTTGTTGAGTAAATGATTGAATATATTTCTCAGTGTATTTTTTCACTTAATATCTATATAAATGGACCAAATCTCCCAAATACAAATGACTTCAATTGAAGCAAATTTTTTTCTTTCGCTTAGTGTCTGTATTATTATGATGCTCTGACATATTGATTTTTCAATTCATAATTTTTGCCAGTTAATAAGCATATACACATTTGATCTATCAGTCAGATATTTTATCCATTACTTACAATTACACAATGAACTAGAGAAAAATACTGTTGGCTAAAGAAAAAAGAGAGTGTATTCTGGAACAGCATTTGACAGTTTGCATCTCATATCTAGAAATGGAGAGAAATGCTGATGACACATCTACATAAGCAGCTGCAAACTCTTCAGAAGAAAATTGATGCTGCTTTAAAAACCCTTTCATATTAAAAAAGTGCCCCTGAGAAAGCCTGGTGCAACGTGCTTGATTCTCCAAGTCTGTTGCCCTTCGCTATCATTTGACCATTAAAATAGACTAGATTTGGGTTGCAGTGGCAGAGAATGGAAGACCTGGTCTTCATTTCCTGGACAGTGGATGGGTTAGTTTTCCCCATGCATTATGTGATACAAACGAGCATAGGCACTGAGTATCATCTTTCTTGATGTTAACCTGCTTTCAACCGCAATTGAGTAGCAGAGCAGGGCTGATGGAATAGTGACAGGATCTGTTTTTGTAAAGCCCAAAGGCAAGCTGTATTCTGTAGCAAGGGGTTGCTGAGTCAGAACTGACTCGAAAGGCCCCAACACCAAGTACCTGTTGATGTCTGTGGCCCTTGTACTTAGAACATGCTTTCCAAGAACACCGCTTTTCCATACTATTGCTCTGTTGGGTAGTCTATAATGGGGATTTCTTCTTGCTTAGAATAAACCTTACCTATCCATTACTAAAAAAATAAAAGTCTTATGAAAATTCAAAGAGGTACTCAAAATTGTAATAAAGTGCATGCAAAAGGGTAAAAAAAAACTCCCAGAAATTCAGGAATTCTACAAGCTACCAAAACAAATAAATAAACAAACAAACAAACATAAAATGTGCTGCTATTGTGTCAATTCTGACTTATAGAAACCTTTTAGGACAGGGTAGAACTTCCCCTGTGTGACTGTAGATCTTTGCAGAAGTTGAAATCTTTGTCTTTCTTCTGTGTAGTTGCTGGTGGTTTCTAAGTGCTGAACTTGAAGGACACTCCTGGCAGAGGCCACTGAGAGGTTTTTCAGTAATGCCTTTAAATACAAAACCAGAATAAAGTGAAGTAATTTGGGAGCAGTAGTTTGTATATAACATCTCAAGCAATAAAATGAAATGGAAGCTGAAAAATATGACAAGAAATGTAGAGAGAGAAGTGAAATCCAAGCAGTTGAGAACATGTCAGATACTACCCTTCTGGTCTAAATGAATTCAAGTTTCCACCATTCAAAAAGCTCTGTCACAAGTTAGGGCAGAGATTTGTAGTTTGTATTGCAAAGGAATAGTCAGCAATATTGAAGAACACATAAAACAGAAGAGTTTCCAGAACTAAACTGAGCAGAGTACAGAGTGCAGATGATGAGAAAGCAGAAGAATCGCAGAAATGGAACACAAATAATCCTGATGCTGATGCCCATGTGGAGACAAAGAAATGAAGACAATGGGAGTAAACAGGTGGATAGTTTATAGTAACCATATTTACTGTAAATCAACAATGTGTTACATTAGGCAAAAAGCTAACATGTTCTTGCTCTTGTTAACTATCGTCGATGTGGTCTGCAAAGCATCACACCTCCTTACATCAAATAAGGAAATGTCCACCAGTCACATGTTATTTTCACAATCAGTTGTGGATCTGACTGTGGTAAATGTTTGGAAACTGATCACCAGATTTTTTTCCTAATCCTTGGATAGTGTGGAAGATCTGCGGAACCTGGTCCACATCATAATAATGTGCAAATGAGTGTTGGCTGCACAGGAGGTACATTGGCTGGATTTCAGAAGGAAGTTACAGTAGTTACATAATCTATTGTCAATTTGAGACTTAGAAGTGAAGGGGTGGAATTTAGCCTATCAATCAGTTCGCAGCTTGATGGTCTTATTTGGAGGCACTGAAGAGACAACTAGCTCGGTGAAGGGAGGATACATACTCACTCCCAGGGAGACTTTGCTGTTGACAAGTCACATAGAAAAGACTCATGACACCAGAGCCCTGGAGCTGAGGAGTCACATGGAGATCCATGCCAGCCCTGAGATGCTTTCATCATCACTGGACCCACAAGAGTCTGCACCCACTGGCCTGTGATCTTCCTGTGTATGGCATCATTGCATGTGTTTCATGAGTCTGAAGAAGAATTTATAGTCTGGAAACAGACATAAAGACTAATACTAGATTTATGGACTTGACCTGGACTGGGCTAGGATGTTTTCTCAATATTAAATTGCTCTTGTATTATAAAGCTCTTTCTTTTTTTTGGGGGGGGGGCATCACTGCCCTCTCGTGGTCATCGGAGCTATCCAGCCTTGCTCCTGGAGAGCCGCTGCTGGCTTTGAACTGTCAAGTCCGTGGGCCACTGTCCCGCACTCAACCACTACACAGTCGGGGCTCAGCCCCAAAGGTCTTTCTTATACACATATGTGTGTCTGTGAATTTATTTCTCTAGACTAACACTGAAGTGAAAAAAACACTGGATAGCTTCAATTGGGGAGTCACTTTTTTAATAAGAAAAACTGTATTCAAAAATGATCACTGCTATTTAAACATTTAACATCCTAGTTTCTAAACATAGTTCATTTTAAGCCTGCCTTGAGTACACTGAACCCATTAAACTATGATTTGATTGGCATTTTCCTATTTCTTTAATATTCCATTTTTAATTCTGTTAACTTAAGAAACTAAAAATTATATAAAAGAACCAAACCAAAAATGTCCCCATGATTCCACTAATAGGGAATAGTAGATTGGAAACCAAAACAACCACAATGACAACAAGAGCAATTGGCAGAATGACCAAAGAATGGATTTAGAATGGCATGTCTGAAAGCAAATCAAGATTTCCATATACTGTAAATGAGATCCTCCTCTTCCTTCCTTTGCCAGAAGAAAACATCATAGGGTGGGTAGCGAGTGGAAATAGCCTGACATATTCATCTGGAAAAACATTGGTTCATCTTATAAGACATTATCTGCTATCAAAGAGTAGAACTTCATATTTGATATCTAATACCCTCATGAATAAGTCTTCTGTTTCTTTCTACCCAGTGACCTAGAAAATACAATTTGAACACAAGCAAATTTGAGAGAAAAAAAACCTCCAATTTTAATTAACTCTCAAAACTCAGCTTTTGTGACTACCTAGAAAATGGCATTGGATTACCAGCTAAACATGCACACACACACACAAGCAAAAAAAAAAAACTATGAGTTCCTCAAACTTGAATCTGTTTTCCAATAAGACCAAATGGATTTGTGTCCGGGTATACTGAAGCCATAAAAATGTTCAGCAATCTATCATGTGGGGCACCAATTGGATGATTTGTTAAATAGTCACTAATTAATTGTACTAAATAAATTATAAAATTGATTCTTCAATACCCTGTCTATGTATCTGAACTGCTAGAGCTATAACATTTAGATATATAATACTTGCACACATTATAATAGGATATATTTATTGAGCCGATATAATACTGAAGGGTCAGATCTTTTTCAGAGACAAGATAGAAAAAGTCTTCTATGCTATCATCATGTGAAGAAAAAAAATACCCATCTTTTAGCTCTTAGTATCGCAGTTACCCAGGAGTCTTCTAGTTTCTCACCCAGACACAGTTTTCAGGTAAGTGTTGAGCTAGTAATTGCAGAGGTGGTGGACAAACCCATCAACTGCTCCTAGGAAAGACAAATTAGACTAGCTGTCTCCAAAGATTTACAGTCTCTAATTTTAAAGGTTCTCTATCCCATGATTCCTTTTTCACTAGTTTGCTAATCAGGACAATAAATGAATCATCCTATTGGTATGACATTGATGACTAGAGTTCACAGTAGGGGAAAGAAGCATCAAGCATGCTTCTATATTGCTTTGCCAATGGAAGCAAAACATATTTTGGGTAAATATTGCATTGCTAATGGAAATAGCTGCAATTCAAACCCAGGAGTCCCTCAGTGGTGGTGAGGGTGAGGGAGGGAGGTTACTAAAAATTCATAGCTTTGAAAATCCTCTATAGGGTCACTGTGGATGAGAATTGATTCCAGCATGATAAGTTTCTTGCAGGTTTGAGTAAGTTCTTCCCCCCAATCACTTTGATGCTTATGCTCCTAAGTAATAGAATTTAAGTTTTCTTAAATAGCTCAGTTAAAATAAAAAGGGTATTTAAAAACCAGAAGAGTGCTTAGACATCTTCTCATCCCATATAGTTTAACAACCTCATTTATTTAAATATATTATGAATAAGAATTATCTCTTGTATTAATTATCTCAGGGGTATGTAATAATTTTAATCATCTTTTAATTAAAATCTGCTCTCACTTTACTTTTCTGGCCTTTTGAGGATTACTATGCTAATTGCAAGAGCAAGGGGTTGTCAGTCAATTAGTCTCAATCTCTTCATGACCACAGGCCAAGCTACTGAATCCTTTGTCAAGTAACTCTGAAAAGGTATTAAAGACTAGAAACTTTATTGATCTTTCTGGACCACAGAATGTGATCAACTGCAGTAACACTACATTATCTTATGCTACTGTATTTGTCAGTTGCTGTCAAGTTGACTCTGTACTCATGACAAAATCATGTGTGCAGAGCAGATCTGCGTCGCAGGGTTTTCAAGGCTGTGATGTTTTAGAAAGAGATTGTCAGGTCTCTCAAGGTGCTTTTGGGTGGATGCCAATTGCCAATCTTTCAGCTAGTCAAGTCCTTAGCCACTTGTGCTACCCAGGGGCTCCTTCAAAGAGCCTAATTGTTAGAATAGTTCTGTGGTGGTTGTTACATGCCATCAAGGTGGTTCCCACTGATAGTGACACTACCTACAACAGAACTAAAGGCTACCCAATCCTGGATCGTCCTCACAACTGTTGTTAAGTCTGAGTCCACTGCTACAGCTACGGTGCTAATCCAGCTCATCGGAGGCCTTGCTCTTTTTCACTGTGCCTCTACTTCATCAAGCACAATGTCCTTCTCCAAAGACTGGTCTCTCCCAACAAGATATCCGAACTATTTGAGACAATGTCTTGTAAGCCAAGGAGTATTTGGACTGTACTTCTTCAGATATAGGGTTGTTGGAGCTTTCAACAGGCTGGGGTTTCAGTCTTCAATATGGATTTTGACTTAATGGAAAGAAAATAGAAGTCCTTTCTCTTAATCCTTACTAATAGGCAACATCATGGTAAATGAAGAAAGATTGAAGTTGTCTAAGATTTCACTTTGTTTGGATTTTCAAGCACTACTCATGGAAACAGCAGTCAAAAGTTTGTTAAAAACAAATGGCAATGGGTAAATCTATCTGCTACACAAGACCTCTTAAATGTACTGAAAAGGACACATGCTACTTTGAGTGCTAAGATAGTCCTGATGCAAACCAGGACGTTTTCAGTTGCTCCAGGTGTGTGTGAAAGTCGGAGATTAAATAAACACCCAAGAAGCACCAATGTCTTTGAATTATGGTGTTGGTAATAATATTGAAAGTACAATGAACAGCAAAGAAGGCTGATGAAAAAACAGATACAGACCCCACTTTATTAAATAAATTTTTAAATATACTTATTAAAAGGAAATTGGAGCAATCAATGAAAGCTTAAACTTTGGTTTCCACAATCTTTACCTGGGGGTATGTGATTGAATGAGGATCACATTAGACCTTTTTAATAAGCTCCCTTTCAGTCTAATTATACCTTTATGTCTATAGTAATACTACATGTAGAACACACCGGGTATACATCTCATCCATCTCAGCATTGCACAGCGCACACAGAAAGCAATGCGATTTATGCAACGATGAACTGACTTTCACTTACCACACTCTAGTTCTGCAGTATAGCTCACCCTGCAGTATGCCTCACTGGGGAAGTCATACAATTTCATGTGAATTTGATTAAAGAATGTAAGTGTGGAATCCATCCTGTCAATCAGGCCGCAGCCTTTCTTCCTCTCTGTAGGCGGGATATACTCTCTAAGTTTTACATTCCTATTAATGGGCCATATGGAGCAATGCCGACAGTAGCCAGAGTCCTGTACTTTTCTGACATGAGTTTCAGAATGAAAATAAGGATCAGACATCTTTGAGAGACATGATAGTAGGCTCCTAGATCACTAGCATGCTATAAATTCCCACAGGATATGAGCAGCCTCTCTGGCAGTTTCTCCAGCATTTCCCCCTTCTGGATGTCTTGGGGAGGCAGCATTACTGAGTGGGAATCCTTTGAGGTTTAAATGGTTAATGGACCCAACTGCTTACAGAAAGGTTGGCAGTTCAAGCCCACTCCGAGCTGTCTCCAAAGAAAGGCTTGATCATCTGCTGAAAAATGAGCCACTGAAAACCTTATAGCAAAGAATTCTACCTGATGCACAGACACATAATCAATAATAAAATCAAAGTCATCTGTATGACAACTAGTTTAATACAGGGGCATTTTGCACACAGAATGCAATTAAATGCAAATACATTTGGCTTAACTCAACCACAACACAAGAGACAATTGGAAAAATCAGATTTCAACAAGTCTACTACTTTGAATAATCCAATAGAAACCTAAGAAAAGATTTAACATGATTTAAAATTCTTGCTGGATAGACTTACTTGTAAGTTTTGTACACAATAATACAAATAGGTGGGTGGGGGGAATAATCCAAATGGGATATTTTGTTCTCTTTAATCTCCATGATAGTTAATATTTGATAATTAAATAAAAAACTATGATAAGCTCTTAACATCAACAAAAAGGTGAGCATTAGACTTTCTTAAGAAGGATTATTTACTAATTTCAACTATAAAAGCTCAATTTTTCTACTGGAAACACTTGAGCTCTCATTGTTTATCTTGACAATTATCAAGTAATGGAAGCAAGTACTCAACATTTCCAATAAATGAAAAAAGTTATCTTGCACTTTGCACTAAGATTACTGCAAAAACTTTTTTATGTAAATATGTAATAAGCACCTGATGTGCAATGGTGATCCATTACACATGCCACGTAAATAATTATCTGTTTGGAAAATGGGTGGTTTTATTTATGTAATTAATTTCATTATAAGGAAGAAATTCTTATCAAGATGAAGAGCATTTAAAATCTTTGATTTTAAAATAATGCCTTCACTTAATCTGAACAAAATCCATAATACCAATTTCTGTATTGATTGCCTTTAGATACTATGGTTAATGAGCAGGTTGACTCCATCTTAACTATACTGGTTTCAACATATCTCTCACAAAAATAAATAGCTGATAATGCTGTTCATCAAGTTTTGTTCACCAAGATTATCAATTTATTTTTGTTGTACCATCAAGTCCATGCCAACTCACTGCACAGTCCTGCATCATCCTCACAATTGTTAAGTTGAAGTCCATTATTGCTGCCATAGTGTCAATCCATCCCATCCCATACTTACGTTACAAAGTATGCTCTCCATCTCTAGGTACTGATTGGTCCCTCCTAATAACATGTCCAAAATACATGAAATGAAACCGCAACATTATCTGTCTCAGCTAAGGGATTGTGTTAGTTTGGGTTGACTAGAGAGACAAATCAGAGACACCTTTGTGTGTAAGAGAGACTTTTATATAATAGAGCAATTGTAGATTAAGAAAATATCCCAGCCCAGTCCAGATCAAGTCCATATGTCTGTTATTAGCTCACGTGTCCAATACATCAATAATTTCCTCTTTAAACTCACACAATACATGCAATGGTGCCGAATGCAGGAAGATCACAGGACAGTGGTTTGAAAGTCTTGTGCATGCAGGAGGGTGGAAACATCTCAGCACTCACATGGGTCTCCACGTGGCTTCTCCAGATCCAGGCCTGGTTCCATCAGGGGTCTTCATGTGGCTTGTCAATGGGAAGATAAGCAGAGTGTGTGTCTGGCCATGAGTGAGCTATTCATATTTGTCACACCTCCAAATGGGGTCATCCATCTACAATCTGATTGACAGGCTGGACTGCACTCCTCTCTTAATAGTCTCAAGTGGACATCAGATTATGTAACTAGCATAGGAGTATTCTGCAAGAAACCCTGGTGTCATAGTAGGTTATGCATTGGTCTACTAACTCCAAGATCATCAGTTTTAAACCATCAGCAATCGATGGGTAAAAGATAAAGCTTTTTGTTCCTATCATGAGTTACAACCTTGGACACCCATAGGAGTAGGTCTAGCCTGTCTTATAAAGGGCCTATGAGTCAGAAACTACTCACTGGCAATGAGTTAGAGAGTGAAGGAGTATCCCAGCTATGTTTACTCCAAAATAGACTTATTTGTCCTGGAAATCCATGATCATTTCAGCATTCTTCACTCTGATAGTTATACAATTTCATGTCAACTTGATAAAAAAATGAAGGGGTGGAGTATAGTATGTCAATCAGGTCACAGTCTTCCTTTCTCCCTGAAGGCAGGGCTCTCTCTCTCTCTCTCTCTCTCTCTCTCTCTCTCTCTCTCTCTCTCTGCTTTACATTCCTGTTGACAAACCATATGGAATCCCACTGATGACAGCCAGAGCCACGGAGATGCGGGCACTGCCATTGGATCCACAGGACTTTCCACCTACCAGCCTGTGATTTTCCCACATTTGGCATCCTTGCATGTGCTGCATGAATCTGAAGAGGAATTAATGGGCTAATATTGACCTTATGGGCTAATGTCAAACGTATGTATTTGATTTGGACTGGGCTGAGATGTTTCTCTTTGAGACGTAATTACTTCTTAATATACAGTTCTCCCATACACATATGTGAATGTCTCTGGATGTGTTTGGCTAGTCAACCTAGCCAAACACATTCACCACCACAATTCAAAGAATCAATTCTATTCCAGGGATTTTTACATGTATCTAGCTTTGACATTGGTGGGGTACACCTTAGGTTTCAAAAAGTGACAATTTGATTTCATTTTACAGAGGTCTTTTGCAAAAGATTTTCTCAATGCATTGCTTATTTTTTTTTTGATTGCTGATTCCATGATTAATGATCGTGGTTCAAGTGAAATTAAATCCTTGGCAATGCCAATCTTTTTTTCATTAGTCATGATGTTTCTACTGGTCCAGTTGTCTGGCTTTTATTTTTCTTTACATTGAACTGCAACCAATATGGAAGGCAACATTTTTTATCATCATCATTAAGAGCTTCAAGTCCACTTGGCTTACAGCAGACAAGGCTGTGTCATTTGCATATCACAGACTGTTTAAGAAACCTTTTTATCCTGATGCCATGTTCCTCTTCAAATAGCCCAGCTTCTCAGGCTAAGTATACCAATTAAATAAGTATGCTGAAAGCATACACCTCTGAGTAACAATTTTCCTGATTGTAAACCATTCAGTAATCCTTTATTCTATTCAAATGCCTGACTCTTGGTCTAGGTACAAGTTCCACACGAGCACAATTAGGCATTCTGGAATCCCCATTCTCTGCAATAATATCTATAGTTTGTTATGTCCACATAGTCAGATGCCTTTGTCTTGTCAATGAAACATCAAAAAATATTTTTTGTAATATATTCTGTTTTTAGACAAAATCCATCTAGTGTCAGTAATGTCTGTAGCCCACCAGTCAGTGTAGCGGCATATAGAAATCAGGTTAGTATGAAGTCCATCTTAAAGTAAGTGAAGTTATTGTTCAGTGCCACCACTAGTATGTCAATTTGTTGTACAGTGGTGGCGTGTGTGTTGCTGTCATGCTGGAAGCTACATGTATCACATGCCAGCAGGGTCACTCATATGGAACAGGTACCAGAGGGATCAGCAGAGCTTTCGGACTAAGAATTAAGAAAGCCTGGGATCACCACTTCAGAGGGAAAATGAGCTGAAGACTGTATGCATAGATTTGAGGCATTTTTCAAGTGTCGAAAATCTAAACAAAGAAAGCAAAACATTGTAGGAGATAGTGTCCACAGATGGGAACCTCAGGTGTGAGGGCACTTGAAATGTGAATAAATATGATTTATTGGCAGGGAATTGGCCATAGTGAAATTAGTCTGTGGGAGCAGAGCTTTCAGGATCTTCATTTTCTGATGGAGCATGCTCAAGGTAAAGAGTAATTGCTGCAAATAACTTCTAATGATTGGAACTTGGAATATATGATTATGGATTTAGAAAAATTGGGAGTGGTCAAAAATGAACTGGAATTCATGAACATTAATATCTTAGATATTAGTGAGCTAAAATGAGCTAGCATTAGCCATTTTGAATCAGAAAATCATATGATTTACCATGTTGCAAATAACACAAGCTAGAGGAATGGTGTGGCATTTGTTGTCAGAAAAATCTTGCTAAATTCATCATACAATGCTTTCTTCAATCAGATTATATCTGTTTGCCTTCTAAAAAATCCAAGCAATATAACTATTATTCAACTTTATGCACAACCACAAAAGTTGACTGTGGAACAGACCATCAACTGCTCAAATGTAAGTTCAAGATAAAGCTAGAGACAGGGGATGGGAACCAATCTACAGGAGCCAAAATATGACCTTGATTCTATCCCACATGAATTTTGAGAACATCTCAGAATAGATTTGACCTGATGAGCTCTGGGATGACATCAATATCATCAATCATTAAAAAATCAAAAGTCATTAAAAAGACAGGAAAGTAGAGTTAGGGCTAGGGTTAGGATTAAGGTTAAAAAAAAGAGCAGAAAGAAAAAAAACGATCAAAGTTAATGTCAGAAGAGATTCTGCAACTTGCTATTAATTATAGAGAAACTAAAGCAAATGAAAGAAAGGATGAAGTCTAGGAGCTGAAAAGCTGAAAACTGTCAGCGGCAAGTTGAGAAAAGGCAAGTTGATACTTGACAAAGTCAAGTATCATAATGAACTGTGCAAGGCCACGAGATTAGAAAACCAAGAGGGAGAAGAGGTTGAGTGCTATCTGAAACTGAAAGAACTCGGGGGGGGGGGGGGAATCAAAACTTGAATTGCAATTTTGAAAGATTCTATATGAAAAATAGTGAATGGTACAGGAAGCATTCTGATAAGATGGAAAGAAGATACAGAGCGACTATACTAAAAAGAACTGGTCCATATTCCATTATTCAGGAGGTAGCATATAAGCAAGAACCAATGGTGTTGAAGGCAAAAGTTAACACCACAGTGAAAGCATTAGCCAAAAACAAGGCTCCAGAAATGGATGAAATACCCACTGAAATATTTCTGAAAGCTGATGAATATTGGAAGGACTCACTCGTCTATGCCAGGAAGTTTGCAAGACCAACTGACTAGTAGAGATCCTGTATTTGTACCCAGTTCAAAGAAAGGTGACCCAAGAGAATGCTCAAAAGAGATGGTATCATTGATATTAATTACATGCAAGTAAAAATTTTGCTTAAGATCATCCAACAGTGGTTGAAGTAGTATGCTGACATGGAACTGTCAGAGGTTTGGGCTGGATTCAGAAGAGCACATGGAACAAGGTAGGACATCGCTGATGTCAGTATGTTCTTGGTTCAAAGCATAGACTACCAAATGATGTTTGCTTGTGTTTCATTGACTTCACAAAGGCATTCATCTGTGTGCATCATAATAAACTGTGGATAACCTGGAGAAGAGTAGAATTACAAATCTTCCATTATGTACATCTAGAGCTTGCCCATGAATCAAGAGGCACTTACCCCAACAGAACAAGGGAATGTTACATGGTTTAAAAATCAGGATTGGTGTGTCAAGGGTGTGTACTCAGACCATATTTGAGAACCTGAATCATATGAAAAAGATTGTGGTATTAGGGTTGGAAGAAAATTTATAAATAAGCTGCAGTATGAAGGTGGAACAAGCTTGTTTATTGAAGGCCAAGAAGAATTGAACCATTGCTTATGAAAATCAAGGATCAAGTCCTGCAACATAGATTACAACTCAGTGTAGGGAAGCCCAAACTCCTTACACTTAGATCATAGGTAACAGCATGATGACAAGAAAAAGATTAACGTTGTCAAGGGTTTTGGCTAACTTGGATCCACAAACAATTTTCATGGAAGAAGCAGCACTCAAGAGATTAAAAAATGTATTAGATAAATTTGCTTCACAAGACCTCTTCTAAAGAACAGAGATATTACTTTGAAGACCACAAAGTCCCTGACCCAAATCATGATATTCTCCACTGCCTCATAATCATGGGAAAGTTAGTTATTGAATAAGGAAGACCGTAAAATTGAATTGTGGAGCTAGAGAAGAATTTTGAAAGTACCATGGATTGTCAACAGGGCAAACTGTTTTGTGTTGGATGAAGTAAGGCTATAGTGCTTCTGAGAGGCAAGAATAGCAGACATCTTCTTACACACTTAGAAAGTATTGTCAGGATTGACTAGTTCCTGCAGAAGGACATCATGTTTGTTAAAGTGGAGGGGCAATGAAAAAGAGGAAGGTCATCAAGGAGATGGAAGGATACAGTGACTGCTTTAATGGTCTGAGACATAAGAATGATTGTGAGGGTGGCAACACACCATACCATGTTTCCTCCTGTCATCCATAGGGTCAGGGCCAACTAAATGGCATCCAATGAACACATCCTTTAATGATTCCCCCAGATCCAGCATGCATAAATGAAATATATGCTGAAACCTCACATTGTATTCTTGGCATAATGAGTTTGGGTTAGTATGTTTAAAAAAAAAGCCAAGTGGGAGCCAGTAGAACTGCCCAGACCTAGGAAAATCTTAAGCCACTGACTTTTGTAGTGCATGCCCTACAGAGCAGAGGCGAACTGCTCCCTAAAGTTTCAGCAGCTGTAAATCTTTACAGGAGCAAAAACATCATTTTCTCCTATGAGTTAACCAAAAGAAATGCCATATTCTTACAGGGATGGTAGAAATTATTGCCACCACCAAGAAATGGAGGATTTCCCACTAAATTCCACCACACTCCGTTTTAGCTCATGATTGAGGTAGAATGTTCAATTCTGTACTGCAAAATTTTAAAATAATTTCAGAGTGATACATAAATACTTAGAAACAGATTAAATCACCATTATCTGAATAATGCCCTTTCATTAAAAAATTTAAACAAAGATATTTTCATTTTAAATTTTACTTTAGAGCTACATGTACAGACTGAAAGGACAGCATTTAGCTCCAAAGTTGTAATTTACTGCCACTGATTTAATCCAAGTGATTAAAAAATGATCCTGAAAAATGACAATGAACTATTATAAATACAAGCAAGTGAAGCCTTCGATTGCTCTTCCAGAATGGCTTCCATGATGGTTTCAAAGCACACCCAAAACTATCTGCCTTTACCTGGCAAAACCTGTAATATACATTCACTGATCCACTTCAGAGATAAACTTTACAGCCTTATATCATTATTTATTCCACAGAAATTTGAGCCACTCTCTTTCCACAAGACATCACACTAGTCCATTACAATAATGATTTTATATTGTCTGGATCCTTTGAGGAAGTAATGTCAGTGACTTCAGACTCATTGCACAGACATTTGCATTCTAGAGTATGAAAAAGTAGCTCAACAAAAAAGGAGACATCTTCCACCTGAGTGAAAAATTTAGGAGTCCAATGGTTATATACATGTAGACATATGTAGACATACTCCTTCCAAAATTAAGGATAAATTGGTTGTGGCAGTCATGTGTTTATGCTAATTTCATGATTGAGATGTAGGGGTGGAGTCTAGCCTGTTGATCTGGACATAGCCGTTGAATAGCCAATGAAGCCTCCGTGTGGGCATGGCTTTCTCCTGATACATCTGGGAAATCTCGTGATATCTCCCTCGTGAAGATGAGAAGCTATCTTCCCCAGTTGTTGGGAGTTAGTCTCAGAGATGATGAATCATGGACAAGACAAGATGGCAGCATCTGAGGAGCCAGAGAAGCCACACGGCTTTGCCCTGATGGAGCCAGAACTCTGAAGCAGGAGAGGCCATGTGGAGACCCCTACCAGCGATGAGTTGCTTCTGCCACCACTGGATGCTGTTGATGAACTCTGAGCCCTGGAAGCGAGGAGCCACGGGGAGACTCCTGCCAGCGCTGGGACTCTGCACCCACTGACCTATGACTTCATGAGTCGGAAGGAGACTTTATAGACTGCTGTCGGGCATATGGGCTAATATTGGACTCATGACTTTGAACTGGACTGGGTTGGGATGCTTTCTCAGTGTTCCATTCCTTTTGTATATAAACCATTTCCTTTTATCCATATGCATGTCTGTAAATTAATTCCTCTAGTCTACCCAGACTAACACATTGGTACAGTGGTCTCCCTTACATCTAAAAAGAAGGGAAAACACCTTATAGGTTTCTATGTATATTGAAGACAATACATCTCTTTATTGAGTGGCAATTCCAAATTATTGAACATCTGGCTCAAAAAGCTGTTCGTTTTCAATAATTCCCAGAACAAGAAGGCTCTACAACAGGTTCACACTGCCACACAAACTACGCTCCCTCCACTGTTTTAGAGTGTTTGGAGAGACCTTATTAATGGATCATGGTGCAAACTCAGGGTTTTGGAGAAAATCCCTGCCTTCTCCTGCAGAGATCACTCTAATTGTGAGAAATACCTTTCTGTTTGTTAACAGATCTTAGTAGAACATGAACACAAGGCCAGGAAATAACCAAGAAGCCTGAGGTATCCATGATAGGGCAGGGGCTGATTCACAGAGCCAGAGTATCAAATGCTTGCAGTTGTACTCCCATCATTGGTTAGAAGAGGTGTATTGGACATTGAGAGTAAGTATTTCCTTCCTGTTTACAGTCTACACACACCTATCTGCTCATGGAAAGTTTTATGTGATCAGCTGATGGAAAAAAAAAAAAACTTTCAACACTGAACCTCCTTTTGGAAATCCCCATGAAGCACAACGGGGAAGAGAAATGTTCCCAATGAGTAAGAATTCAATCAGTGCATCTCATTGTTCACTTTCCTTGAAAAATGAAAATGATCAAATACGTATTTTGATACTGACTCATGACTGTGGCTGGTCATTTGGCTGAATGATCAGGAACTTGGAAACATATGTTGGAAAATTGGTGACAAAAAGGCATGGGGAAAGTACAGATGGACAGATTTTTCTGAGTGAGCCAAAGAAGCGAAGAGATGTGTGTATCATGTGAATTCTCACTAAGGAATGGCCTTAGCAAAGGATTTTGTTTTGATTTGTTTGGCAAAGGAAAATTTTAACAATCAAATGAATAGTGTGATACAGTCTGCTGAAGCGTCTCCCTCTCGCAATGCTCCCCCCACCCCAAGTCACTCCTGCCATTGTACATTGAGTAAGGTTGTGACTTAAAAAAGAAAGAAAAAAACCAACCAATGTATAGTATTTCCCCTCTCCCCAATGTATAGTTTTAAGCAAATGTGCCAAATGCTTTTTAAATGCCAAGAATATTTAGTGTACTGTTGACTGCTGGAAATAAAATTGAATATATCTTGGAAGAAGGAGGCAACTTCACCTTATTTACATTGGACATGTAACCAGGAGAGACTGTCCCTGGAAAGAATATTATAATTGGCAAAGTAGAGGGTCAGTGAGAAAGAGTCAGACCCCCAAGGAGATAGATTGATACAGTTTCCACAGTACCAAAGCACAGTAGTGAGGAGGGGACAATACTGAGAAGGGTTTTGTTTTTCTATGAAACTGAACCTATTGTAAGGCACCTAACAAAAAGTGCCATAGGGAAAAGCATCCTTTTACAGGATTACTGTTCAGGTTCTCCTTTTGCACTGTGGTGCTAATCAAAGAGACTTGGGAGAAATTTCAAGGAAACTGTCCAGTGTTTTCATCTAAGAACCAAGCTTTATGCTGCCCCTCATATTGTCCTTGCCTATTTCCATTTTTTATTTAGTTCAAATATAGATAGAAACTAGATAGTTCAAAACTATATCATTATAGATATATGAGGGGGGAAATATATTCCAGGTGGAATTATCATGTATAAATGGCTTAATATAAGAAAAAGGAAGCTACAAATGACCTGATGAGATATACATTTGTAAAAGCATTTAAGCTACTACTTAGAGAATGAATTAAAAGGGATATGCAGGGGTTGAGCCCCTTTGGCATAGTGGTTGTGCGCAGGACGGTGTCCCACTGGGATGCAGGTTCAATTCCAGTTCCATCGGAGCAAAAGCTGGACCTCCTATTCCCACCACCAGAGGATAGTGATGGCCCCCCCCAAAAAAGGATATGCAGGGGTCCAGGATGACTATCTATCTATTAAAATAGTCTGGGTAAAAGCTTTCACCAATGCAGCAGCTGTGGAGATGAAGTTCTATGGTGAAGTGGAAAGAGAGATTGAATAGGAATTGAAAACTGATTATATGTGGGTGTTAAGAAAAGGACAAAAAATGATTCCCGGCTTTCCAGTTTGAGTGGGAGTTTGAAGATTTTAAGAGCAGAAAGGTTGGGAAAACAAGGGTAGGGAATATGTGTGTGGTGGAAGATGGGGGTTACTGTAGGTAGAAGAGGTGCCAAGTGAATGAGTTTGTTTACTTTCAACATGCTGATGTAAGATACCCAGGAGTGATCCTGGTGGAGAACTCAAATAGTTGGGATGTTGGAGTCTCAGACGCAAAATACTTTCTCAGAGAATAAAATTCCAAGGAAATGGCAATGAAGAATAAAGAAATGAGAAACAGAGGAGGAAAAAAGAGCAATTATTAGCTATGCATCACTAAGTTAGTAACCACTTTGAAATATGCACAGCTGACTAATTGCAGAAGTCTTCAGAGAGACCACATGAACAACTGCCCTCCCAACAAACCAAGAGAGAATAATTTATTTATGTTGGCTTTCTCCAGTTCCCTGGCTTCCATTGATCAAAGTCCTCCTATTAAGACAGAAGGTTTTCTCTTCTGCTTGTCTGGCTTCATCATCTTCACCATCAAGAAAGATGGTGGAGATGTCAAAGTCAAAAATGACTGTCACACCATGTGAGCAGGTCTGAACAGCTGCCTCACCAGTGGACATTGTGCACAAGATTTTCAATCTGTAACACTTGTAGTTTGAATAGTAGCTACCCGTCTCCAGGACTCCAGGAACTGCACCAGCTTTCTCAGTTGGTTTACACCAAAGTTTCAAATGAGTTTTTCCTGATTCAGCCAAGGCTGACAAAACAACATCAGAATAAATCTAAATTTACAAACTGTAGGTGAATCAGAACACTACCTGAAGTTGAAAAATCTATGGGGTTGATGTCTTGCTAGAAAATTAAATTGTCCTCTTAGAAAACAAGAGCAGTGTGCAGGTTGCATAGCAACCAAATCTCTCGGTGAAGCTTAACACAACAGGTACCTTGCACAAAGATGGCAGCAGACCATGAAGGTCTACAGCTTTGAATATATGTCCTGCTCTGTAGTCTGGCAATAATGCAACCTCTCACAGCAGGCACTCACTGTGCCTCTTCTATGTTCCAATTCCTGAGCTTTGTCTCAAATTATTCCTGTCCCCATAAGCATTCTGCTTCACCCACATTTTTAAAGTGTATGCCCCTTCTTATTTTGCTGGGTAGGCCGTGACTGACCTGGTTGGAAACAGTTTCCCAGGCCTAGCTGAAAAACTGAGCTTGCTACGGGAGTATTTGGTTACTAAGCAAGTCCAATAGTGACCAATAACAGCTAAACACACAGGAATACTAACTTTGCACTGACAAAAGTTAGGAGGAAAAAGAACCTTGACCAAAGAAATAGGAGACAACACAAAGGGTACAAGGGAGCGATCTAATAAGGAATATAATTGAAAATACAATATATCTCTAGATTCACATTCAAATATTATTTTAGAAATAAGTAGTATTCATCTTGGAAAAACATACTTACTCAAACAATTGAATTCCATGCACAAAGAGTGTCATTGTAGGTCAGTTAAATACATATTAAGCCTATGACCATTGAGTTGATTTCAATTTATTGTTCATCTCCAAGATGGAGTATAACTGCATCTTAGGTTTCTGAGACTGCAAATCTCTGCAGGAGATCACTTCACCTTTCACCCATGAAGTATCGTATATACTCATGTGTAAGTTGAGCTTTTCAGCACAATTTTAATGCAGTTTTTTTTGTGTGTGTAAAATTGGGTGCCTTGGCTAATATTTGGGTCAGCCTATACTCAAGTATATACAGTACTTAGTGGGTTAGAATTACCAACCTTGCAGTTAGCAACCCAATGTTTTACCAACTCCTGGGATCTTAACTCACATTAGTATATATAAGACACAGCAAGGCTTTGTGCATTTCTGAAACTCGGAGGAGAGAAACATTGAGTGTTTTCCAGCATTAGGAAGTTAACTGGCCTTGTTGTTGTTGTTGTTGTTATTGTTGTTGTTGTTGTTCTTATTATTAGGTGCCATTGAGCTAGTTTCAACCCATTGCAATCCCATACACAGCAGAACCAACAGAACGGAACACTGGATGGTCCCGTGCCACCTTGTATTCATTCCTACACTCGAGTGCAGGGTGGTACTCTGTGTCAATCCACCTTGCGGACCACCTTTAGAAACTTTTTAAAAAGAAAACTGCAAAAGGGCATACATTTATATGGAGAACATACTCCCACCACTTTAATATTTTAATTTCACATAAAAAATCAGAAGATCCAAGAAATAAGGTACATATGAGAATGTTAATGGAATGCTTCAGACTTTTAAAAGGAAAGGTCTGGGTGGAATTTAAGACAATGTTTTTGAAGGTAAAATTTTTATTTACTTATCTACAAATAGAAGTGTGTAAATTAACCTTCCGGGTTCTGTTGGGGTTCTGTTATTTCTCCTATCAAGGCTATCTAAAATGTTATAGTTAATAAAATATGTGGTTGAAGCTTGATGTTGCCCCCCCCCATTATGCAAATAAAGTAGCCCTGGAGAATGAAAGAAATCACAGGAGAGAGAGAGAGAGAAATGGTTTGTTTCTATGGAATAATTCAGGAGATTGTCAGGGATAGCACAGTCTGTTTTAAGGTTCCTTGTTCAGTCTTTGGTTTCATGCACAAATGAAACTGAGTTAGAAGGTAACTGTGCTTTAGAAGGTATGTCACAGAAACCGGAAGAACTATGAAAGTCAGTGGACAAATTGTTCCAGGAAGGAAGTCTTGGTCAACTACACCAATAAATACCTAAGATTATGGATGGACAAAAAGACTCATTTGGATACAGCAAAAGTACCTTAATTGGAGTGTCTTCGAAAAACTTATATGAGACAATGAAAAGGAGACATAAATAGTTAGTTATAATGGAAGCCATCCTTTCATAAACAGGCTAAAAGGCTAGAGAGTGCTTTTGTTAAGTGCAATCCAGTCAATTTCAACACATAGTCTCCCTGTGTGGAAAAGAACAAAAAACCATGCCAGGTCCTATGGCATTCTCACAATTGTTCTCGTGGTTTAGCCCAAGGTCTTCTTCTTTTTAGTTTTCCCTCTGCTTTATCAAGCATGAGGTCCTTATTGAGGGACAAGGCTGTACTGACAGAATGTCCAAAGTACATGAGATCAAGTTTCCCCACCCTTGTTCTCAGGATCATTATGACTGTTCTTCATCCAAGACATGTTTATTTGTTCTTTTCAAAGTACATGATAAGTTCAGTATGCTTTGTCAGCACCAAATGCATCACTTCTTCATTGTTGTTTATTCAATGCTCAACTTTCTCATGGGAACACAATAATTGAAAGAAACACGGCTTTGACCAGGTGCACATTAGTCCTAAAAGGAACATGCTGGGTATCCATCACTTTCAAGAGGTCCAGTGCAGCAGATTCACTGCGTGCAATGGGTGGTTTGATCTCTTGACTGCTGTTACATAAGTATTGACTGTGGACCCCAGCAAGACAAAATCATTGACAGCTGCAACCTTTTCTCCACTTACCATGCAATAGCATAATGGTCTGATTTTGGAGATTGTTGTTTCTTTACATTGAGTTTCAATCCATGTTGAAGGCTGCAATCTTTTATCTTCAGCAACAAGTGCTTCAAGTTCTACTTGCTTTCAATATGGAAGGTTGTGTCATCGGCAGATCTCAGATTTTTAATATGCCTTCCTCTAAGACTGATGACAGGTGGGGGCACCCTCCCCCCACAAAATGGATTTTTCCCCCAAAATCAAGATTTAAATTTTTTTATAAAACAATCTCATCACATTCGAAGCACTCTCAATTACACTTAATATATTTGTCAAATCTGCATTCACAGAAACAAAAGGAAATTGCACAGAGTGAAGTCCAGTGAGTCAGGTGTGTGAGGCAAGAGAGGCATGCTGCTTTCCCCCCCAAAGTGGCACACTGAGATGGCTGTGTGAACAAGTACATTGTCATGGTAAGCAAAACCAGTCGCTAGCCTGGCACAAATCAGCCTTTTATTGTTTTTTTTTTGCACACTATTATGCAATATTTTCAGAACTTCTAAATAGAAAGCTTGACAACTGTCTGACCTGTTAGAATGAACTCCAAATACACTAAGTCCCTCGTATCAAAAAATGAACATCATCTTGATCTTTGATTTCACTGGTGAAATCAAATGAGCTATTTGGGACAAGACGATAATGGTATGTGCTACTGACTTAGTTGATGTTTGCTTTTGGGATGGTAAGAATAGTGCCATGTCTTGTCACCAGAATAATCTTGGGGAGAAAAATGTCTGAGTTGTCTCAGAGCTGTTCTTTCAAAGCACAGCATATTTCTAGTCAATGGTCTTTTTTATGGTCAGTCAGAATCCAAGGCACAAATTTTCAGTGATCCTTCTAATACACATATCTTTGATTACAATTCACTGAACCAAGCTTCAAGATAGTCCAGATAATTTCTCCATCTCTTCAATGGTCTGTCATTGATCTTTGAACACTATGCACAAACATTGTCAACATTTTCATACATTCAGGAAATTGAAAGATGTCCGGAATGAGGTTTGTCATCAATAAACATTCCACCTTTTTTTTGAAATGAGAAAACCACTCCTACACTTGAGTTTTTCCTATCGTGCTGTACTTGTATGTTGTGTTCAACATCACGATATTTTGTGTAGCATTTTTCCTGAGCAGGAAACAAAGTTCAGCAATCTTAAAAAATCAGCCATCATTAAAAAATAGGTTTGAATGAAACTACTTTTACCAAAAAATTCACTGTAACAAGAGAGAATCTTCCCATCGGACAACACTGGGTGCACCACCTCAGAGCAAGTTGCTCAAAGTCCACCCAGCAGGCAAACTGTATTATGAAAGCTCTGCTCTTCCCAGAGCAATTCAAGTTGGGGGGTACCCCCTCATATTATTCTTCAAGAATCCACCTTCTGTAATTATTTATTCAGCATATAGATTGAACAAGTATGGTGAGAGGATTCAAGTCTGACACACACCTTTCCTGATTCTAAACTATGCAATATCCCATTCTTCTTAAGGCTATCGATAGTTTTCTTTGGTCTACGTAGTTTCATGCCTTGACTTAGACAATAAAGCACCAGCAAACACCTCTGTGGTAATCTCAGCTTTCCCATTCTTTTCTGAATCTGGCCTGAACATCTGGATGATCCCTGTCAATGAACTGACGAGCTTCCAAAAATGGTTGCTTACATGTGATCTTAATGACATTTCTATAATTTGAGCATAATGTTGGGTCCCCTTCTTTGGAATGAGTACAAATATGGATATCTTCCAGTAACTTGGCCAACTAGATGTCTTTCAATTTTTTTTTGGCACAGACAAATACTTCCAATACTTTATCAGCTTACTGAAACATTTTGATTGGTATTCTCCAATTCCTTGAGTCTTGCTTCCAGCTGATGCTTTAAGTGCAGCTTGAACTTCTTCCTTCAAGACCATTGTGTCCAGCTCATATGTGATTTATTGAAGTGGTGAAATGTTAACAAGTTCTTTTTAGTTCAATGACTGTGTTCACTTTCCATTTTCTTTTGAAGTTTCCTGCATCATTCATTATTTTATCCATAGATTCGTACCATATTGGAACTCCAAGACTGAATTGTTTCTTGAGTTATTTCAGTTTAAATATGCTAAAAATTTTTCCTTTTTGTTAATCTAGTGCTAGGTATTTTCATATGTCATTATTTCATTTTTTTGTCTTCTTGACCATCTCTTTGAAAACTTCTGTCAATTTCTTTGATTTTATGCTTTCTACCATGTGCCTTAGTTGTTCTAGTATTAAGGGCAAGTTTCAGAGTTTCTTCTGACATCTACTTTGACCTTTTATGTCTTTTCTGTATTTTAATGACTTTTTGCTTCCGTCATATATACATATATATATATATATATATATATATAGTTTTATTGGGGACACGTACAACTCATCAAAATCCAAACATCCATCCATTGTGTCAATCACATTTGTGCATTTGTTGCCATCATCAGTTTCAAAGCATTTTCTTTGTACTTGAGTCCTTGGTACCAGCTCCCCATTTTCCCCCTCCCTCCCCACACCCCTTCTCACAGGTACCCTTGATAACCCTTGTAAACTATTATGATTTTGTCACATCTTATACTGTCTGATGACTCCTCTCACCCACTTTTATGTTTCTTTGCTGTGTGATATTGTTAATGCAATCCTGTAGCTCTTCAAGTCTTCTGTCATTAATATTGAATGTACCAAAAACATCCTTGAGATGTTCTCAAAATTCAGGTGGGATAAAAACAAAGTCATATTTTGGCTCTCTTCTTTTAATATTCTTTAGCTTCAACCTGAACTTAGATATGAGTAATCAATGGTCTGTTCCACAGTCAACCTCTGGCCATATTTTAGCTGCTGATGTGGAGATTCTCCATTGTCTTTTCCCTCTGATGAAGTCAAGTTGATTTGTGTATTCCATCTGAAGAAGCTCAAGTGTATTTTCTTTATGTATTGTTGGGGGAAAAAAAGTATTTGTGATGAAGAATTCTTTGGTCTTGAAAAACTCTGTCTTGTAATTTCTGACTTTGCTTCTATAACCAAGATCATATTTTCCAACCGGTGCTTCTTCATTGTTTCCAACTTTTGCACTCTAATTGCTAATAATTATCAATACATATTACTTACATTTTTCATGGATTTCAGACTGAAGACATTGGTATGATTCTTTATCCATTAGCAGCTTTGATGTTTGGTATATAAGTATACCATAAATATACTCGTGGTACATAAATTGGTATATAAATATACTCATAATCATATTGGTTGGTTTGTCTTGAATATAGATATATTTTATCCTATTACAGACAGCGTTGACCTACAAGATAGACCTTGCACTGTCCTTTTTGAAGATGAATATAAAACAATTCCTTTGATATTTTCCTTCCCATCATAGAAAGATATTTGATTTTCTGATTCAAAATGGCTAATCCCTAATAAAACCGACAAGCCACTGGCAAACCTGACCAAAGAAAGGAAAGAACAAGCAACAATAGACAGGATGAGGAATGAAATGGGGGATATCACAACAGACCCTAATGAAATTAAACAGATCATCACAAAGTGCTACGAAGATCTGTACTCCAACAAGTTTAACAATCTGGAAGATATGGAAAAATACCAAGAAAAACAAAGCCTCCCTAGATTGCCCTAGATAGAGGTTAAAGAACTAAACAAACCCCTAACAAGAGAAGAGATAGATATGGTTATCAAGAATATACCAACAAAAAAAGGTCCTGGACCAGATGGCTTCACTGGGGAATTTTATAAAGCTTTCAGGGAGGAGTTGGCACCAATTCTCCACAAAGTATTCCAGAGTATAGAGAAGGATGGAAAACTCCCCAACTCATTTTATGAAGCCAGTATAACTTTGATACCCAAACAGGGAAAGGAGTAGAGAATTATAGACCAATATCACTAATGAATATAGATGCAAAAATCTTCAACAAGATATTGGCCAAGAGAATACAAAAATACATAAAAAGCATAATACATCAGGATCAGGTAGGATTCATCCCAGAGATGCAGGGATGGTTTAACATCCGTAAATCCATCAATATTATACATCATATTGATAAGATGAAGTATAAGAACCATATAATAATATCTATAGATGCAGAAAAAGCATTTGACAATATCCAGCACCCTTCCTAGTCAAGACACTCAGATAGATAGGAATAGAAGGACAGTTCCTCAAGTTAATACAAGCTATCTATGAGAAGCCGACAGCAAACATAATAGTCAATGGAGTAAAGACTAAATCAATCCCACTGAAGAAGGGGACTAGACAAGGATGCCCCTTATCCCCACTACTATTCAATATAGTACTGGAAGTCTTAGCAAATAACATAAGACAACGAAAAGACATCCAAGGTATCCAAATGGGAGAGGAGGAGGTCAAATTATCATTATTCGCTGATGACATGATCCTGTACATCGCAAATCCCCAGAGCTCCACATCCGGAGTATTAACAGTGATTGAGGAATATGGAAGAGTGGCAGGATACAAGATCAACAAACAGAAATCGATTGGTCTGCTCTACACATCTGACAAGACCACAGAAGAGGAGATCAAGAAAGCAGTTCCATTCACAATAGCCAAGACTAAATTGAAATACTTAGGGATATACCTGAACAAAAAAACAAAAGACCTATACAAGGAAAACTACAAAACCCTACTACAGGAAATGAAAAGCGACCTCCACAAATGGAGGAACATCCCATGCTCACGGATTGGGAGACTCAATATAATAAAGATGTCTATCCTACCCAGGGCACTTTATAAGTCCAAGGCTACCCCGATCCAAATACCAACAATCTTCCTTAGAGAACTGGAAAAATTGACCACAAACTTCATATGGAGAGGGAAAAAGCCCAGAATTAGCAGGGATCTCCTCAAGGATAAGAACACAGTCAGAGGGCTGGCTTTACCTGACTTTCACACTTACTACAAAGCCACAGTGGTCAAAACTGCATGGTACTGGCATAACGACAGATACATAGATCAATGGAAAAGAATAGAAAACCCAGAAATAAAACCATTAGTATATAGACAACTGATTTTTGACAAGGGCCCCAAAAGTATCAAATGGGCGGGTGATGCCCTTTTCAACAAATGGTGCTGGAGACAATGGAAATCTACATGTAGAAAAATGAAACAGGATCTCAACCTCACTCCATGCACAAGAACAAACTCGAGGTGGATCACAGACCTGGAAGTAAAACCACAAACCATCAGAACCATTAGCGAGAGAATTGGGGAAA